>BMAO01022976.1:290194-388296 GCA_019973975.1 Trichonephila clavata | reverse complement strand
CTAGCAGGTGTGCAGCGCGTGCACCGCACGCGGGCGCCAAGCCAAGGGGCGGCGCAGCCGTACATGGTTCTATCAATCAAACAAAAATTTTACGTATTTATCAAAATGAAACTTATAATAAAAATCGAATTAATATCACTGAATTTTGAATAGTTATTGAAAAATCCAAGTCCCAATAACACAGCATAGTTTAAGAAAAATTAGAATGTTAGTGCATAGTTTGTTGGCCGATTGTACATAAATGTCTACGAGTTACAAACATCCTTCATTTGACAGAAAAAATTCGTAATGGAGCCGACAATACAGCATTAAAAAAGTTTTTTTTTATAGCGGTACTGTGGATAGATGCTTAATAAAGGCGTCTTAAAAAGGATTTTTGCAAAAATTGCTTACGAAAATATCTAATACGGTTAATCTCATAATGTTTAAATTCAATATGAATTTGGGAAAATTAAGTTTTCAATTTAATAATAACCTAACAATTTAGAAAAACAAAATAGAGGAAAGAAGTGATTTTTTGCCCATGGTTTTACAACGCTTATAAACAATGCTCGTTTTCCTTTTTAGTGAGTTATTCCTCTATCAAAATGTAGTTTCTAGTAGTTTTATTTGGTATTAAGTTATAAAATAAATTTTACAGCTTCTTTTGACCTTTGAGTAAATGATTTTCATTACAAAGCCTGTTTGAAAAACACTTCAATATTAACATAGTATTATTAATGTTAGCGAAGTTCTAAATTTAATTTAATTTTTTAGGAACTTAAAGGTACTTAAATACTATGTTAAAAAATGCTAGCTTTATGCGGTTTTTTTAAGTCCTAATTGTAACCAGATGTCATGTAATCAAACAGGTGAATCAAGCGATTCACAACATAGCACGAAAAAAACATAAACAAAAGAAAGCATATATTAAAAGCTAATCCTGATCTATGTCTACCCGCTTACATGTATACTCCTAGTTGGAAAGTAATTTCATATGATCTAACCCACTTACTGTTGTCGCTATGTTAGCATCAGGTGTGGTTCTATAGCAGTGATGGTGAACCTATGACCCGTGGGTCAGCCACTGACCCACGCAACTTTTTTAACTGACCCACGATTGCTGGGCA
The DNA here is from genome assembly GCA_019973975.1 of Trichonephila clavata. Classification (NCBI taxonomy): domain Eukaryota; kingdom Metazoa; phylum Arthropoda; class Arachnida; order Araneae; family Nephilidae; genus Trichonephila; species Trichonephila clavata. Next base: position 387,187 of record BMAO01022976.1, on the reverse strand, counting down.
ACTACTTGTTTGTATACGTGGGTTGATAAAATTCTTCTAACTTGTGTGGATTATTTTTATTCTATTTGAATTTTTCAAGTACTACATTGACACAAAATCAATTTAAGTTCTGTCTATAACCTTCAGTTTTATCATTACAGTTCCAAAGTTACGCAAATGACAACAGATGTATATGAAAATATGTAGTACTTGAAATAAAGCAAAAGTGCTTACAAAATATCAAATAAATTGTATAATTTTCCACACATTTTGTAAGAAAAAAAATCGACAAACCAAAGCACAAATAACCATATTTAAAGCACTTTCTTCGGATGAAATGCGCTTTTGTAAGGCTATGTTCAGTTATATTTGTAGATAGAGGCTTCTATAGCACTTGTATCGTCCCCTCACTGTTGTGAGATGCCATTGGGGGCTATGCACACGTCTCTTATTCTCGATAATAGTAATTTTTGACTCGCAATTTAAAGTGCTTGCACCAGTCAGTACCAGTGTTGAGCTTACATTTTGAACGCATTTAAAAATAATGTGTATGTGTATTATATATAGATAGGTGTGTTATTACAAAATTTCTTCTCGAATTATTGTATTCTGATTATAAATATTTTTAATTGTAACCCTGTATTATGTCGGCGGTTAAAAAATTAAAAACAAGCCGTACAAGTTCCTGGCTATATCAAGCTCAATGGTTTGATAAATATGGATGAATTGAAATGAATAAAAAGGTTATACGTATAATTTGTAATGAAAAAGATACTGCTGGAACATATAATGTAAAAACACATTTTGAAACGTTGCATTCTAAACTCAGCATGTCGACAGATGAAGAAAGAAAAACATATTTATACAAAAGAAAAAGAGAGAATTTTCTCAAATCAGTGCTTAAAAAAAGTTTTTTGGTTCCAAAAAATAACATTACAGCTGCTAGTTTCCAAATTGCCCATTGCATTGCTCGCAACAGGAAACCTCTTTAAGAAGAAGAATTTGTAAAAAAAAAAGGGTTTTTAGAATGTAGTCCTACATTGTTTGCTGATTTTAAAGAAAAATCCTTGATTATAAAGCGTATAAATGAGTTTCCTATAAGTTACAATATAATTAAATATCGAGTAATAGAATTGGAAAAAAAAAATTTTTTCGGCCAAATGCAAACACTTTAAGTTATGCAGAAATGTTTTCAATTGCATTAAATGAGATTAATAATATTAATAGTTATGCGCAATTTGCAGTTTGTGGTCGGCATAAGTTTCGAAATATAACGAAAGAAGAGTTAATGAAGCTAATAACGTTGAAAGGAAAGTGTACCAGTCTTGATATTTTTGCAGAATTTGATATTGCATTTAAAGAAATGGATACTGACTTTCAGAGAATAGTTTCTGTAATAACAAACGGTGCACTTAGAATGCTAGGGGAAAACATTGAATTTATTCAACATCTTAAGCAAAATATCTCACATTTCCTGATTGAATTTCATTGTATAATATACCAGCAAGTTTTATTTGCGAAGCATGGTTTAAGAACATTTTCCATTGGACTGTCAGTTGTTATAAAAAAAAATAACTTTATAAACTCAAGAGTGTTTATAAAAGGCAATTTATACAATTCTTAGAGAAATTGAATGCCAATATTCAGAGATTTTGACATACAACAACGTGCTATGGCTTAGTTTCTGTCAAGTCCTTTATCGCTTTGTAACGTTATTAGAAGAAATTAAGATCTTTTTAATTGAAAAAGACAACAGTATCGATGAATTATCCAATATACATTAATCAACTGATTAAATGTTTTTATGAGACATCAATCAAAATTTTAATGAACTGAATAAAAAAACATAGATTAATTGTTTAAAAAATGGTTCAAAATATTAAAATATTTATGACGAAACTTGACATCTTTAATAAGGATTTGGAAATGAAAATCATGAAATATATTTTCCTCAATTGCAAAAACATTTTCAAACAACAATAATTTTTGAAAACTCTGTTGACATTTAAGAAAAGGCAATTAAAAATATGTAATGAATATATTGGAAATACAAAAAGATTTTAAAGAGAGATTCAATCAATTTAACAATTTGGAAAATACATTTCACTTTATTTTATACCCGTACAAAATTGAATTTGAAACAATGGAGTTAACCTAATTTTTGTGGCTAGGTATCGATAGTTTAGAAATGAAATTAGTTGAAGCAGCGTAGTGTGGAAAGCAAAATTTGAAGATTGGATTTCTGAATTAGAGGAAAAATTGCGTGAAAATCTTGCAGATAATATTGTTTCCACAGTAAAAATTGAAAATATTTTATTATACGTATGGGATTTCTTATTAAATAATTTTATATCAATGAAAAAACTAGTTACCCTTAGTCAGCATACTTCTATGACTGTGAGGGACATTGCTACAATAGGTGGAAAATCCAGTGTTTCTAGGATTATTAATCAACAAAAGAATTTTGGGACAGTGTCTCCCAAATGAAAGAATAAATTTAGACGCAAACCCAAGACCACGCCTCGAACAGACAAGTTTTTTGCACGAAATAGTACAATGCATCCTTACAAAACATGTAGAGATCTTCAGAGAAAATTATTAGCTACTGGTGTGAGTGTGGATTCATAGACAGTTTAATGAAGCCTTATTGAAGCTGGGAGATTTGCAAGAAAACCAATCGCTAAACAGTTTTTAACACCTGCAATGAAGGAAAACGTTTGGATTGTGTGGGGGGGGGGCAGGAAATATCAATCTCGGCCTGCACAAAATTGGAAGAAGGTTGTATTCAGCGACGAACGCATTTTTTTGTTCAAGGGTTTCGACCAAGATTTGTCAGGTGAAGTGGTAGAGAACATCTTATTCAAACAGTTAAGCACCCTCAGAAACAGATGTTTTGGGGGTTATTTTATTTCTGGAGGACCTGGCAGCTTATCAGCAGCTGAAGGGATGATTAACTCTAAACAATACCTTTCTATAATAGAAAGTAAAATTGTGCACATGATGCAAACATTCTCTGGTGGTGGTATCTTTCCACAAGATCTTGCTCCATACCATACTTCTAAGCTAAGACAACGAATTTTTTTCAAAAACAGAAAATAATGGTTCTGCAAGGGCCTAATAATTCTCATGTAAATCCCATTAAAAATTTGTGGACCATTGTAAAGAGACGTGAGAAAGTAAAATGGACTTCCCAACAAAGAAAACAACGATTGAGAATTTTATAAAAGTTTGGCTTCGTGATGACGAGATGAAAAATTTATGCTCTAATTTAAGGGAATCTATGCCAAATCGTGTACAGGGTCTCATTAAAGCTAGAGGAGGACATATGCTGTATTAGATTGCTATACCATGCATGTATGTCGAACTATACTAATTAAACAACATTTGTAAAAATTTTTGTGTTTGTCCCAATTAATTCGCACAGTACTGTTCTGAAAAAAAAAAACTAACGCAAACCATGTCACCCAAATTTAATTTTTTTAAAGAATACTTTTTAAAAATATTTTCCTCAAAAATAAATGTAATTTTGATGCAAAAAACCAACAAATGTATTAATAAATTGATAAATATCTATGGTGATGATTGAGATACATATTATGTATGGATAGTACAATACCGAAAGTATTATAACATCGAATCGAATAACGTCGCCAACTGGCTCGATCTGCCACCAATAAAGGAATACCATTCCTACACTTATTCAAACGCACTAATTTTGCTATAGCGCATGCTCGAAATTTACTCTTCTTTTATTGTTTGTACTTTTCTCGCATATGTTCAAGCACAATAACCTGGATCGAAGATAATATTATTTTCATTGCTTAATTCTTTTGTTTTATTCTTCTCTTATTCTGTTGCAAAAAATTATTAAAATTGGGAACTTATTTTCATCGAAAGTGAATACAGTGAAGTATTACCAAAAATATGGTCTAATACGTAAGGACCCGAAAGACTATGGAGCTTAGCGGAATAAGAAACGTAACTGAACTGCAAGACAACATATAGATTCGTACTTATTCGTTTCCATAGGGTGGCGTCTACGTAAGTAAAACTCTTTTGCTGCGATTTTGAACGCAACTACCGTGTTCTGGTCATCTAAATATAGTAGTTATTAGATCTTTCGTTTATTTCAAGTGCACACGTTTTTTTAAATGCAATATTTAATTCTTCTAAAACTACGCTAGTTTATTTGTATTCTGCTACAGTCTTAGGCGTGATTAAAATCACGCCAAACAAGCCATAGACGGAATGTAGGCATTATTCAAGATGGCCACCTCGCACCTCGCGAAATATGAAGAAAAAAAGTATTACTGAAACGTGATGAAACAACTGAGAACTGTAGAACTACAACAATTTAAAAGGATTTACAAAGTGGAAAAGAAGAAATTCCCTTTGTTTTCCAAGTAAAACGGCGCAAAAAAGTAAAGAGGGAAATTGAATGTGAAGAATTTCAAAATGATTGTAGAAAAAGAAACTAAAATGAGCGAAAGCAGTAAAAATTTAAAAATAAATAAGTAAATCATTTGAGGCTGAAAGAAGAATTAAATACTAAAAAAGCGACTTCATTATGGAAAGTGATAAATATTAAAAAATCATTTATTAAAATTAAAACTGCAGAAATTAGCTATTTACTACCAGTAAAGAAAGAATTCTGCATAACAGAGTTGGAATTCACCACGCAATTTATTGCTTTTTTGAGAAAAAGTAGTTGAGTCTTTACCAGATTTATCACATTTCCCACTGGGCGAAATCAGTAAAATCTTAACTAAGGTACGAAAAAAGAAATTCAATCCCTTAAAAAATAAAATTGACCAAAAGAGCGAAGACTAGATTTTGGTATATTACTATCTCGAGTATGGGCATGGAAGCTTAAAAGCTTGAAGAATTGAAATGACTTTTGATTATACGGATTTAAATATTTTGTTCCTGTTTAATTAGATAAAGTTAACGACATATACAACCTTCAATAGCTCAATTTCTTTTATTTAAAAATATGTTTATGAAATAATAAAATATACCACTACTGAGATACATCAAACGTTTTGTTTTTTTTTCATTTAAAACTGTCTAAAAATAACTAAAAGCAAGCTCAAACACACAAATACTGTATGATAGTGAATCGATTATACCATTAAAGCCTTTCTGAGTAAAAAAGGTAATCTGACGTTTTCATTATATTAGTATAGCTTTACCTTGTCTTAGGAAACCGTCGCGCTTTGGAAGCTCACGTTTTCATTGTGTCCATTTACTTTTACCCCGTCTTTGGAGATCATCCTCATTTAGGATGTTGACTCAAAGCTTTACCGTTTCTTTGGAAACCGTCCTCATTTAGGATGCTGACTCATAGCTTTACCCTGTCTTTAGAAACCGTCCTCATTTAGGATGCTGACACATAGCATTACCTTGTCTTTGAGAGCGCCCTCATTTAGGAGACTGACTCGTAGCATTACCCTGTCTTGGAAACTGTCCTCGCTTGTGCAGCTTACGTTTATATTGTAACCGTATACCTTTATCATGTCTTTGGACACCATTATTCATTACGAATACTGACGCACAGCTTTACCCTGTATCAGGAAACTGTTCTTGCTCAGGATACTGGCACATATCTTTATTTTATCTACAGACACCGTCTTCATTTAGAAAGCTGACGTATTTATTGTGTCTACAAAGCATTACTTTGCTTTCGCCCACCGTTTTCGCTGAAGAGAGAGAAACTGATATTTTTATTGCATTAAAATCGCTTTACTTTGTCTTCGGATATCGTTTGCAAATGAATTACTGAATTATTTTTTTGTTAGTTTTATTAATAAAAATATGCTCATATTATCTTTCTGTAAATAAATTGTTGGAATTCTAGGCAGTAACCACGTTTGATAAAAAATATTTTAGCTTTAATGTCTTATAATTATCCATTTTTTAATTGGTAATTTTAAATCACTTTCAAATAATACATTACCCCAATTATTAATTCCTTATTTATAACAAATATATACCTCGCCAAAATGTTATAGTTAGGAAATATGTGTAATAAAATTGCAACAGTAATTTTCCCCCCTTCAATTATAAAAGCATCTTAAGTATTTCGAAAAACAGACATGTTAATAATCCCAGTAAAAATTTCTTCACTTTTGACTCTTCCGAATAATTTGATATAATATGGAATGTGACAGCATACAACTTTAGCAGAGCTAGACTTTGCCATTTTATCAAAAAAAGGCATATATATATATATATATATATACTATATGCCAGAAAATATGCAAGGGAAGGTGGCACTTGGAACCCGAATTATATTATTTGCGATATATATACACTAATAAACAATACTTCACAATATACATAGAATGTAATTTTCATTACTTCTTGTTCATTCAAACACTCATTGCCATTTACACCAAACACTTAAGAACTTTTATCCCTACTAAATAATTTTAAATCGTCAAACCTCGCTTATTTTTACTCGTAAGCCAATTGAATTTTAAAGATGCTTAGTTTTAAAAATACTTAGTTAAAAATTTTTAAACTTAACTCTTATGCAAATGGGCATTAATGACCCACAAGCTAGTACTAAAAAAAATATGCACAAAATTTGACCTACGTCTCAAAAAGGTTAGCCATCCCTGCTCTAGAGCCTGGGAAACTGGACCCATGTCCGAGGTAAATTTTTAGGGGCGGCATTTGGACCGAATTTGAAAAATACCTTTTTTTTTTGTTACGAAAAAATTGGTATGAAAGAATTTTTTTTTTGAAATATTATTATTTATACTTTGGGAACCTGGTGACTTATTTAAATACCTGGAATTTTATTTTAGACTGAATTTAAATGCCGACTACTTCTAGTAAAATTTGTAACGACTATATCTCTTTTAAAAAATAAAAATTACGCTGCGTGTGGCGATATGTTGTAACAAGTATATGGGCCCCCGACTTCGGGACACGATTATCTTTTGTATATGATATTACTACAAGGGTGACAAATGTACACAAAATAATATTTTGCTTAGAGCAGCGTTCGGCAAATTGCAATTCTTCAAAATTCTGCTTTTATGTAGAGTTAAAAATTATGTTTGTGTTAAGAAGATATTGTTCACTTTTCTAATTTATAAATACATCTCTAAAAAAAGTTACTTTATTTACATGCCCATTTAAATATCTGACTGGCGTTTTGACAGAATTTATTTTTAAATATGTATTTGATTTATCTTTTTTGCAATTTTCAGTTATATATTTGTACCCAGCAATGTGAATCTGGTATTGCATTTCATGTATATTATTTTCTTATTCTGTACTGTGTACGTTAAAGCGTCAGTTTTCTTATGTGTTGACCCTTGAATGGTTCGAGGCTGGTGTGTACGTTAAATCATGAAACTTGATATGTTTTTTCTTGAATTCTAATTCTAACTTGATATGTTTGCCAACCAAAATTGGCACAATTCAATTTCATACATTTAACTCGTTTGAAATAGCAACAGGTAATTATGTTTTAATTTCGAATTAATATGTATTTTTTAAAACTTAATGTAATATACACCTCTCCGAATAAGGCGCAATTAATGTTGCTACTGGTCTCTTTGAATATGGACCTTATGTATTTACCTCTCATTTAAGGGGACATTCTATTTAAGTGACACTGAAAAAAAGGTTTCTTATTTCTTTTTGTAAAATTTTAAGATTTCAAAGACAAGTTTGTGTTTTTCTTTAAAAAAATTAAATATAAAGCTATCCTGATAAATCAATGTAATTTAACAGAGGAATAAAAAATTGCAATAATAACTGTTCCACGCTTCGATTTAGAGACAAAACAAAATATGAAATAAAACGATTGCAACTCGTGGGGGTGCTTTTTCTTTGGGTTTACATAAGAAATAAAAATGCTAGCTTAGGTTGACACAATGCACAAATTGTCAAAAAGATCCGTACAACGGAATATTTTCAATAAATTTCTGTAAGAACAATATTTTATTGCTCATTTCAAACAATTATTCAGTAACTAAACTTTTTCTAATAAGAATTTTCATTTTTCATGACCTTCAAATTTTAAAAAACCTGTGACTAAGGCATTTATTTGTATATCATTTATTTAAAGATTAATACTGCTTGAATTTCTAATTAAATTAATTTGTTTAGCATCAAATGACAAAATATCCAATGTCTTGTCTGGTGGATTTAAATTTCTGGCTCTAGGACATATTGTGTCAAACACAAGGTGCCTTATTGGAAGGTAATGGTGTAACATACACCCCCGCATTGCGGGCGTCCCAAAGCCTAACCGACTCCAAGTACACTTTGGTCCCAAAACCTGATCTTGCCGGGGGGGGGCTTAATATTCTCGATAAGCCACTGAAGGTACTATTATATTTTTACCCTAAGAAGATAAAGTATTAAGGAATATTTTATTGTATTTGCCTTCATGAAAAAAAAAGGACTAAAAAATAATATATATTTAGTTAAAAAATCTCTTTTGTTAATATATATGTGTATAAATTTATGTGTGTAATAAATAAATTCACATAAGTGCATAACGATTTTAAATGAAAGGATTACTGAGTTAAAAGAAAACTAGCTAATTTTAATACCAATGAAATTATTTTGTATTTACATATCCATAGCTATAGTTATGAGTACAGGGTTTGTAAAATTTCATCTTTGGACTAAATCTAATCGAAATAATATTAATTGAAGTCTAAAGGATCTATTCACGTACCTATCACTAATCCTATTGGGGAAATTCTATTATTTTAAATGTTATTCAATTGAAAACTTTCTACCGAAGAAGAAGATGCGATTGAATCGTGTCGTATATTTAAGCATTAACTTTTAGGTCCGAGAAAGAGAGAGATGTTAGGAGTTAGATAATAGAAGTTTGTGATTAACGTAAAGTAATTGAAAGCTAGACGAGAGCGACTCGTCGATTAATTAATTAACATTTAAAATTAATATTTGACAGTTCAATCAGTAAGATATTAGAATTAGAATCAAATCGACTAGATGTTGATTATTTGAGATAGGAGTTACAATTATTTCCAAACGTAAGTGTGACTCTACTTATAATTAAATATTTAACATCTCATCTTCCTCGATTTGTCTCCAATACTTTATATATGTATATTTCCTTCCTTGGATTAGTGAGACTTATAAAAGGATTAATAAATTATAGTTGTTTTGATTATGGCTGGTGTTCATTCTGATTTCCAGTCATTAATGGATTTCAGGGGAAATCCTTTACAGATGATAATTTTTTTTTCATAAGACAGGTTCCACTTCCAGAACGAGACATGTACATCCTTCATTACTGTTCCCACTATTTAAAAAAAAGCGATTTATTTGTCTTGTTTATTGTAAATTTTTTTTTTTTTTTTCTGAATCATCTTCTGTTAAGTCAATATAACACATGTGATTTTAGATGGTTTGTCTCTCTCTCTCTCTTTTTTTTTTACACACCAAGAGAAATTTAGTAATATTTTGTTGCAATTATAAATATATTCTAAAAGTAATTGTGTTATTGCTGATCGAAGTATCAAAAATGCATTTCTTAAAAATTCTTTTGAAATATTTAAAATTTGGGAATTAGGTCAATAATAGGTTAGTTATTTCAATGTTTACTTTCTTTTTTAATTCAAAGACAGATAAATTTGGTAGAATTATTATCAATTTATTTTCAAATAAGACTGCACATTTGTTATTATTTAAATGTTATCGAAAATATCCCGAAATGACATTTTTTGAGGAAGCTATAAGACAGAATTTTATTGGAATGAGAAGTACAATGTATTTTTTTACTAATATGATAACCATGAAAATTCTCTAAAACACGTAAACTGTATCAGATCGTGGTACGAATTAAAGACAAGGCTGGAATAAAATTGTACCATTTACGCGGAACAACAAAATGTATAACATAGAGAGAAAAAGAGATGGTGCGCCATCATTGAAAGAATGATTGCTGAAGTACAATTTTTAGCCAGTCAAAATTTGGCATTCAGAGGAACTAGTGCGAAGTTCAGATAATGGTAATTTTTTAAACACAGGTTTAGATATCGGCCAAATTTGATCCAGTTATTTCAGAACTCCTTAATAATGTTAGTAAATGCGAAAATTACAAAACGCGTATTCCACACTACTTAAGGCAACATTTCCAAAATGAAATAATTACTATTTTAGCCGAGTATATTCGTAACGAGTGAGTATTAACGTCACACTGTTCAGCTACACGAGGGCGTTTGGCGACGGACCTCGTAATTTTGAACCATAGTCAAGTGACAAGGACTGACATATCGCTCTCCAAACTACCACACTACTCCAACGTGAGGACGTTTGAGCTCTTGACATATTTAACGCGCATCGCTCCCCTACACGATGGGTCTTCAGCGACACTGAGCTCGAACTCATGATATGCCTGCCGAAAGTCCGTTACCTTGGCTACTAGGCTACCATGGCCCTATTCGTAAGGAGATAACACGCATTGTCAAAAAAGCAAAATATTACACTATAATTCTTGTTACTACATCAGATATTAGTCACAAACAGCAAACAAAGTTTTTTATTAAATGTGTGAGCAATACTGATGGTAAGGTATATGTTTTAGAATTTTTTAGGAACTCAAAAAGGGCTTTCAGATATGGACACATTCTCCGTTGAATCCGAAATCTCTGAAAAAATTGATTTTACCAAAATTATTGACGAATTTGATTTTCCGAAATCCAGAAAAGTTAGTTTATAATTAATTAATAAGTAGTCTTTGTAAAGAACTAATTTATATACTTTTCATTTCATTTCACGATATTTATGCTTTAGAACACATTTTTTAGATTATATTTTTTGTGTAACACTGTTGTTTTGCTATTGTAATAGTAAAATGTCTATTTTTATTTCAAAGGTAATATTTATTAATATTTTTTTTTAAGTATTTTGTCACGATCATAACCTATTAGCTGACCCAAAAAAATAAGTTTTGCACTTCAAATTTTCGCATTTTTATATTACTGTTTTAATTTTTACTCTGATAAACAGGTAGATAAAATTTTACCTCAATATATGTATTAAATATACAAGTATTATAATAAATAAGTAAATACGTAAGTATTATAATGAGTAATTAAATATATAAGTATTAAATTTAAGAGTATTAGTCAAAATATAAAAAATTCTCTTGAGGGGCGGCACTTAAGATCTTCGCACGCGGGCGGCCGACACCCTAGGATCGGCCCTGGTGCCACTGTTAGTTGTCAAAACATTTCGACTTGTTTTCATTTATTCATTGATGAATTAATCTTAAATGCGTCATTTTTTAGAATCTGGAATACTCATTGGCATGTTATCAGTGCGTCGATACGGTCTGGTTTGCAAAATGTAGGATTAGCCAACTGAAGGAAATCTGGAAGAGCTAAGTTTGAAATATTTCATGCGAAAGAAGGTGTTAAGTCAATGATATTTTTCACTAAAAAGAGCTCAATATTCTCTCTGAAACTTGCATTAATATTAGACAATAGTATTCAGTACACTTTTTGAATCGAAGAGTTAGTGAGAAATTGTTTAATCCGGTGAGACCTCTGAATCAATTCTCCGCTGTTTTGGTAGAATGAAGCAATTATGATGTTTCATTCCACAGATCTGGCAAGAGAATTTTTAAAAAAAAAACAGATTTTATATCTGAGTTTAGCGGTTAGAACAGTGCTTCTCAAACTTTCCATATTTGCGACCTAATTTACCGTCATAAGTTTCATCTTACCCCCTGATACAACAACAATGTATTGAATGCAATAATAATGTACTCCGACGCTAAAGCTACAATGCAACTTTAATATTATAAACTGCATATTTTATAAATATATGTATTCTATTTTGTAATGTGCCAAGCCCATAGAAGTCACTAATAATTACTTAACTTGGTTTTTTAATTCAGTATTGATAAATCAATTATTAAATACTTTTTGCCCACTGATACATTTATAAGTATCTTATATCAGTGTGAATATGTATTTTATTTTTTATCATGTCAGAATGTATTTTGTTTTCCTTCCTTTCAATACATTAATAATTAAATATTTTAAATCTTTTTTTTTAACTTTTCAATATGCTCGCGCCCCCCCCCACGTAGGGTTTTCATGCCCCCCGCAAGGGTGCGTACCGCACAGTATGAGAAACGCTGGGTTCGAACATAAATATTTTTTTTTACATGCGCGAGTCTTTTTTTTTATTTCCATTTTCATAAAAACTAGACAATTGGTAGCTTAATCTTTTAGTCGCCAAATCTGAAAATGAGATCTAGAATTAGTCACCAAATCTGCAAATGGTATATGGAATTAATCGTCAAATCTTGAAATGATATATGGAATTAGTCGCCAAATCTGGAAACGGTATAATGAATTAGTCGCCAAATCCGAAAATCCTTATTCCTGATGATTCTGATCAGGACAATGGAACAAAATTATGAATTTATTGTATTGTCATCGGTCCTTGACAAGAGTGCGGAATTTGGAATTAATCTGACCTCTTAAAGTTGGTAAAAATCGAGTTAAAAGATTCCGTTACTTACACAAGTGAAACTTTTAAATGCGTGTTAAAAAAGGCTGGCGGCTTGATGGCTACTAGAGTTGAATCCGGATGCGAGGGTAGCGAAGAGACCCCACCAAGCGCGCTGATTGGTCAAATCAAATAGCGTACGATCCCCGATTTCCTGTTACACATTTCCGTCCCTTTTCACGAAATCACTCCTACAAAAATCGAGCAACCGATAAGAAAGATATTACACATCAATAAACAAATACGTAGAGTTGCTGTAAAGCAAAGAAAAGACGCTGTCTGGTAAGACCAATACAATGCAGGAAGTTCTAAGAAAAATTGGATAAACCTCATGTAAAGTTGAGTATTCAGGTAAGAGTATTCAGGCGTGTGGGAGTATTCGGTTTCACTCCTAAAAAACGGTTTTGCGATTTGAAAAGTCCTTCAGGAAAAGTCAAACTTTTTTAAATGATCTGCGCTGAAACTTTATTATTTTTTATCTTTGTAAATCTTTCATAAGAACTTTAAGAAATACTCTAATTGCTAATATTAAGGCAGTGTAGTGAATTCTTGGAGGGGAAAGGGCGATATTGGCTTATTCCAGTTTTAATTTTTATACCTCAGACATAATTATTTATGAAATTTCTATAAATTTTACCGTATTAATAACTACAAATTATTGTTGAAATTAAAATTCAATTTACAAAATTAAGCAGTTGAACAATAGTGGAAAAAGCAGAATTCAATTTATTTAGGTTAGTTTTTTTTTTTTTTTCCATCTGTTTTTATTCCATCATGTGTTCTTCCTTGTAAACAAATATTGTGATTTAAGTAGGTTGTCAACTGTCCGGGCTGACTCCTGATTACAATTTCTTTATCAAATTTTTCTTATCAAAGTTCATTTGACTTACTATAATATTACTTATTTGATTTAAGCCTACCTGTTTCAGCGAGATCAATAAAAATTTTCTCTTCTTTTTTAATTAACCTCTTTTATCTGTGATACTTTACTGTAAAAAGTATACAAATGAATTCATTAGGGTAAACCGGTTAGTTATTTCGTCATTCAATCTTGTAGTACAATGAAACAATAAAGGAGGAAAAGAAAAAAGATCTCACTATTTCATTGATCGGATTATGTAAGATAGCTTTTGTTCATTGTTGGAAATTTTGTTTAGTAAGGTGGATTCTGCATCCAAGTTAACATTACGTAAGGTAAGTTTTTGAATATTTTTTTAAATGTAAAATTTGGAATATGATTTTTCGAATTTTCTTAAGAAAACATTTTATTAAAAAAGTGAATAAATGAACATTGGAATTTCCATACCTGTGGGTAGAAAGATGTATTTATAATTTCTGATTGTTCAAGATTTTGAATTTGGTAATGGTAAAAATTAAATAATAAGATTTATTTATTTTTTCTATATAAAACTGTAATGAAGTCTCTAGAGAAACATTTATTTTTTATGTAGATTGTGTATACTTGTAGAAATGAAATTAGATAATTTCAATATTAATATGGTTAATCTTAATTTTACAATAGAATTTGTGATGTTTTTATTGAAAAATCTTAAGTTATGGTATACATCTATTTGAAATCAAAATCTTGATTTTTGTTTCAGGCAACAAAATTTGTATGAGTCTTTTATTGATAATTGAGTACAAATGTTCTGAAAATCCCTATTTTGATATTCTTAAAGCATCATTTACACAAAGATTTTCTAACTTTTGTTTAACAGAAAAAATTGTTTTCTTTTGTGAAAGTGTAAGAAACTTTAAAATGTCCATTGAGCATATTTTTACATGAAAATACTTTTCTTTTAAGTGCTGAATATATAGGTTTATCCTTATTTCATATTATTTCATAATAATTTTAAATTTCTATAGCTTTATGCTCCTAAAATTCATTTGAAAAGCAATACCTTTTAAAATAGAAAATATGTTTTTCCTTTGTTATTGTTAATAACATTTGTGCTTCAAAAATATATTAACTATTAACTAACATGTTTCATTTTCAAGCATTTACTTCATTAATTATACAGATATATTTTGATAATCCAAAAATATTCTCCAGTTTTAAAAAATTTTGTTCCGTTTATCATTTTGTATTTACATGGTATTTTAAGTTAAGATTTCAAATAAGATTTCTTTTCATTCTATGTATTCATCTTTATAAAAATTAGTATGGAGTAAATATTCAATATATAGACTATTTAAAAATTTCATGCTTGAACTTGTAGCTCCTTAATGAACAAAGAAAAAAGTGTATCTCTTTGAACTTTAATTCATTGTACTAACATTTTTTTCTAAAAAAATTTTGTAACTGAACTTTAATTTTAAAATTAAAAAAAAATTCTGTTAACTTATTTCTCTGAAATTGTAATTATTTTAATATCTCTTTTTCAGTTAAAATATGGATTACACTAAGGTAACATTTGAGGATTTTCCTCCTGGACCTCTTGATGAATATCGTAAAAAGGCATCCTTTGATTGGAAAAAAATGAAATTTGCTTTAGAAGGTGAAGATGTGGCTCAATACCAGGTAACTTTATGAAAGCAGACATTTTTTTGTTCAATGTAAAATAAAATTCCTGTTTTCTTAAAATTTTTAACTTTTTAAAATTTTATCAGATTTCTAATAAGTATCACTTCTTATGTGTGCATGTAAAAAAAAACTTAGGATTTTAGTTATTGTTCATCAGAGGTATGCATTAACATTTATTCCATTTTTAATTGTATAAAAAAAACTTCAAATTTTTTGACAATTAATTAATGACATAGAATATTACTCATTTATCATTGTGAAATATAAAATATTCACTTATAAATAAGTTTTAAAATGTTCAAAGTATTGTATTAAAAAAGTAGTTTTAGAAATAATTTTTTGTTTATTTGAAATAAATGTTTTGAAAACAAAATGAATATGAGATTTGGTTAAAATTTGTTGTTAGGAAAAGCTATAAAAATATCTAAAACAAAGAATCTCAATAAGTTTATTTTTTAATGTTCTTTTTAAGTTCTATGATATTTTTTCATAAGTACAAAAAGATTAACTTCCTGAAATACATTTTATATTTTTTAAAAAACTTATGAATTTTTCATAATTTATTTATTGTGTTCTTGTGTTGATTCTCCTGTAAAAATGTTAAAAAACATGATCACAAGGGAAATTAGGCTTCATCAATCATTTAACTCTTTCATGCTAACATCTTGATCAGCGAACCATTCTGTTGGAACAACCACTAACAAGATGCACCATCTTATGGAGATTGGCATTTCAGCTTTGGAAAAAAGTTTTTCAGATAGTTATCAGTAGTAATTTGAATACTTTATCATCATACATTTTCCTCCCCTTATAAAATATTGAAAAATGCACGTAACATTTTTTATTCATGCTCATCCAACTCTTAAGAGGAATGGATAAAACACTAAAACATAATACAGTAGTATTCTGAAACATCAAAAATATGTGCATGTGTTTAGATAGCATACACAGTTAAAAGAGTGAATTTTGTTCATTTGTCTGTTTTTGTTATTATTTATTTTGTTAGCTTTATTGTTTTGATTTTTATTTGCTAATCCCTCTCTAATATCATTCTCATTTGAAAAAGAAGTTGAAAAAAATTCAATGAAATGGAAATCAGCATTCTCCAGCTGGAAACATTTTGAAATCACAAATATAGGACTACTTAGAGTTGTAAGAAAACATATAAGCTTACTGTTTCATCTTAAATGTCATTTATGACATGTCTGGCCTGGAGAGATGTTTATAAGGAATGCATATATGACTTGCCTAACTGTGAAAGGCGTCTGTAGAGAATACATTTATGAATCATCCATCATGAAAAACTTTGAAAGAAAAATTCATTTGATAAATTCTTTTTAATTTTGTAATTGATCCTATTTAAATAGAGTTATTTCTACATGCAAACCCAATCAAACCATTGTTATAGAGTTATTTTCTGCTATGTGTTTCAATTCCTCCCCTGTGTCACATTATTGCTCTTATGGTTTATCTTGTGGCAATGTGTACCTGGAGAACAGAACCCGTGACCTATGGATCCAAAGCTGAGTAACATGACAAAAGTGGTCACCCCTGTTTGGAGGCTATTACTGGTTTATATAGATATCATTACAGTACTCCCTCCACCAGTGAGTCGGTGGATAGACAAATGATTTTTTTTTTGTAATGGCAAGTGTGCAAGTTATTATGGTTTCGTCAAATGAATCTGACAACTTTGCTTGCTGAGTCAAGTGAATCTGACTACTTTGCTTGCTGGGTCAAGTGAATCTGACTACTTTTGCTGGGTCAAGTGAATCTGACTACTTTGCTTGCTGGGTCAAGTGAATCTGACTACTTTGCTTGCTGGGTCAAGTGAATCTGACTACTTAGCTTGCTGGGTCAAGTGAATCTGACTACTTTGCTTGCTGGGTCAAGTGAATCTGACTACTTTGCTTGCTGGGTCAAGTGAATCTGACTACTTTGCTTGCTGCTTCAAGTTGGTCTAATGACTTTGCTTGCTCTTCTTGCAGGTAGATGGTGTCATGACAGATCAGAAGGTTTTGTGGGTTTCTTTTCAGCCAAGCTCACCAATGGGGAGAACAGCCGAGTAACATGACTGTTAGACAAAAGTGATCACCTCTGTCTGGAGGCTGTTATTTACTTATGTAAATACTGCTACAATCTCAACCACCTCATTACCAATTTGGTAAAGTTTGACGACTTATTCATTGGTGAGTGAGTGAGGGAGTGAATATTAACGTTCCACTGTTCAGCTACATGAGGGCTTTTAGGGGACGGTCCGTGTAATTCTGAACCATGGTCAAGTGACGCGGACAACACCTGAGGTGGCACCCCTCTCCTAAATACCACACCACACCAATGGAAGGATGTTTGAGCTTTCAACAGATTTAACATGCATCGCTCCCCTACACAGTCTTCAGTGGCACTGGGATCGAACTCATGACACGCTAGCCACGATCCGATGCCCAGACCACTTGGCTACAGCGACCACAACTTATTCATTGGAAAAGAAAGATTTCTTACTTACACAATAAAAATTTTATTTATTACACCATGCACAGTGTAAGTTTTAGTTATATGTTTTGATTAAGTTTGATACAGCATTTCATTTTTCTCTGGAAATTTCAAGGTAATTGGCTTGAAACTGTATATGAATATACAGTTTTTGTAAAAAGCAGGCATTTATTTTTAAGTAACTACAATTTCTAATTCAAAATGTGTTTGTTGATTTTGCATTTGTAAGTTGCCCATTTCTGGAAACATAACTTCAGGAATGTAAATTTAAATATCTGAGGTTAAGTTTTTTTTTTTTTACTTTTGAAGCAGTTTTAATCACATTTCCTTTTAATTCCTTTTGAAGCAGTTTTAATCACATTTCCTTTTATTCTAGACACAGCCTCACTTTTAGAAGTTTATATTAAAAAAAGAAAAAGTGTTTAGAGAAAAATATGTGAATGCAGAAACCAAATGTGACCAGAAATGATTTCATCACACATTTATGAAACAAATCCAGAAATTATTTGAGTATTGCAAAACAGCAATGGTATCAATTACTAAAATTTGGTGTATTTCTTGAGCAATTTTCATTATTTTGGTTTATAGTGATGCTGTGATAATACAAAAATACCCACATTTTTTTTCCCTTTTTTTTTTTTTTTCTTGCTTCATTCTGCTTTAACTACTTTCTCTGCATTGTAATAAATTTTCTGTTTCTGGTAAATAATTTATTTTATTTTTATGTGTTTTTTATTTTAAGAAAAATTTTTTAACATATATCATCAGGATATAAGGTTTTAAATTGTCCTCTCGTCTTTTTTTAGGATAAATTTATCACTTTGATTTTAAATTTAAATAAAGACATTAACCCTTCCATTACTAACATATTTTAGAATGGTAAAATATAAAACATTTGGTCATTTTGAACTGTCCATCTTTTTTCCTTTTCCAATTCATGTAGAGGGTCTCGCCACCTTGCAGTCATTAAGCTGCACTCTCTCTTTTCTACTTTAGAATCACAAAATAAGCTTAAGTTTATTTTGCTGGATCTCAGATTCAAATGTTGCATGCATACATATCTTGAGACTTTTCTTGAAACAGACGTAAAATAAAACACACACTTATGAAAAACATTTATGCAAAAATATATTACAGGGAAGTATGTGGAAATTTTTACTGTTCAATTCAAACTGCCTATTTTTAATGGCTTAATGGAACTTTCTCTTAAAAACTCAATTATTTCTGTAAAATTATATGCATTAAGATATAAAATGTAATTTAATAATTAGAAAAAGCTTTGTAAGTTCTGTTTTACTTTTTAGTAGCTTCTGTATATTTTAATTTGTAGCAGTTGGTTGCTTGCTTAAGTGCAAATATGAATTTTTTTTTTTTTTGCATGGTGCATATTAATAATCTTCATTCAGTCATATATGTTTTGTTACATTATGTATATATACTGTACAGATATTTTTAAAACAAATGTATTCAGCAATTATGTATAATATATCAATAACTTTTCCTTTAGGCATATATCTGGAAAAGACTGGAAGCTGATCCACTATTTCATCGAACAATGACAGAGGAACTGAAATGGCAAGAGGATCATCATATTTCATATAAAAGAATGAAACGAGTTGATTCTTTTAAGTTATTACCAGAAGAACTGTTAATTCAAAAATATCATTTTTCACCTGCTCTAGCTAATGCCTTATCTATGTATGATTTAGCTTTTTATATTAAAAAGTCTTTAAGTGTAGAGGTATGCATTATATTTTTCAAAAAACTTCAATTAATTACTCATTTTGAAATGTTTTAATGTTCATTTTGTTGCTTAATTCTACTAACTATTCTACTAATTTTACCACAATGTGCTATTTTCAAAAATATTTAAAATTTTAAACTTTTTGAATCAATTGATACCAGTTGCACTAAATTAAATACATTTTTTTTAGAATTCTGTGTCCTGGTTTATTGATCATTGTTACACTACAGTAATGAAGTGTGTGTGTGCGTGTGTGTGTGTGGTATGTGTGTGTGTGTGTGTGTGTGTGTGTGTGTGTGTGTGTGTGTGTGTGTGTGTGTGTGTGTGGTGTGTGTGTGTGTGTGTGTGTGTGTGTGTGTGTGTGTGTGTGTTGAACATTTTCTGAAATGTAAAGTTTGAAATTTTCAAAATCCTGTCTTTTTTTTTTTTAAATATCTCAATATTTTGTTTATGATAATTTTTACCTAAATTTATAATCACATCATTTGTGCTAAGAATGTTTTGTTACCATATATATTTTTCCAAATTTTTACTATCATACTGTAGTAGTTGATGGTTTAATTATATTTCTTTTTATTATGTCTATTAGAAGTATAAGATTTTAATATTTACAAAAATTTAGATGTTAATTAAAATACTTTCCAATTCTGTCTTGTTTTTGATTTCTAAAGAAGTTGTTAATCTTATAGTTTTACATATATCTTATGTATAACATTTTTTGTTATATTTTTCTGCATTTAATATGCATCAGAAATCAAAAATATAAAAATATTACTTTAATTAATGTAATTGAAATAGTTATTTATTTAAATTATGTTTTTATACTTTTTTTAATAAAATATTATAGTGCAGTGTTCTTTTTTTAATCACTTCTTTAAATGTTTAATATACTAGTAAAAGATAATTTTTTTTCATTCTTTCAAATTTTGTGTTACAATTAGATTTACACTACTGAATATTTAAATATTTTATTAAGTGAAACATATCTGATGAAATTATGATTAACTTTTGACTTTATCTGACCATGCTGTAAGAGACACTTATATACTCATTATGAAAAGAGCTACTGGAAAATGATAAAAATAATCTTTTAATTTGAAATAAATAAATTCTTTTTCCACAAGTATTCTTCAAAATTAATAGTAAAGGTAAAAGTATTTAAACAGATTTTTATAATACATTCAAATTTCATTTTGACTTAAGAAATGTTTTTGGTTATGAGAAGAAATACTATTAAAAGATTCAGCATCATCTTGACAATTATTATCCTTAGGTTGTATTTAATAATTTTATTAATGTAGGAATGTTGGCTGAAATGAGTCTCATCACAAGAATTTTATTTTCCTCATTGCTCTGCTTCAGATAGTTTTTCTTTTTTATATAATAATGCATATTTCAATTTATCTTTTTGTTAGTTGGTAATTAAAAATTTTGCTTGAAATTTATTTGAAATATATATAATGTTGTGGTTTGAAATACTAGTTATGGTATGTCTTGAATATATATGATGACTTAAAATACTTCATTTCCGTTTGTTAAAATTTATTTACCTAATAAAAAACTGCAGTAATGTTTAACTTGGAAATTTTCTAGTTAATATTCTGAGAACTAGGAATTATTTCTTCCCTTTTCCTTTTATTTTTACCTGATTTGTATTTAATATAGTGAGAATTTTAAAGTATTTGTAGCAAGCTTTATCAGAAATTCTGTGTAAAATATAAGTGTTATAGTATTAGTTTTGTTTCATTTTAATTTGTTCATCTAATTTCATTTTGTTACATTTTTCCTCAACTTGCTTATAAAGTATGCCATTGATTCATAGGTATGATTTATGTTCTTCAGTTTGTTATTTTCCTTTTTAATTATTTTATTGATTTTCCTTTTATTACATAATTTAAATACAAGTTTAATATGACATGTTATGCTTCTATGTTTTAATTATAAATAAAGCTGTATCAATTCAATTCTCTTCATTTTTGTATAAATAATGATTGTGTTTAATTAATTTTTAACATAATTAGGAATAGTTTTGTACTTTGCTGTAAACAAGTACTTAATGTATATTCACTGTGAGCAAAATTATTTATATTGTGATATATGTTGAACTTCTTAGAAACTTTGCTAATTAAGAAAAAGAATGTTTTTCTGAAATGAAATAAATAGGAAAGGACAGAATGTATTGCTACTTAAACATTTAGATACTTTTAAAGCATCATATCTATTGATTTGGTAAATGAATTTGGTAACTTAAAGGGAAACCAAGAGAATATAGAATGACTTTAGTACAAAGCATATGAAGTTCATAATAAAATGTCTTTCTGCTTACATCTGTTGCTTTAATGCTTTTTGGTAATGCAGATTTTTTTATTTAAAAATAATATTTGTTGTAAAGTGATTTATAAACTTGAAACAGAAGTGCATTATTTTAGATTTGTATTCATGTTTAAAATACATTTATTATCAGTTTAATTCATGTCAGACATATTTTCAGTTAATTCCATGCACACACAATGTGATTAAAATTTTCTTTCCTTGCTTTTAGTATATTTCTTTTGTCATCCGAGGGAATGGTACAAGTCGGCATTATAAATTTTTAGATCCCCTGAGTAGAATGGAGGTATTGCATTTTAAAATATTTGTTTGTATATGTGTAATCTCAATCTTTTTTCTAAAATGATGGAATTGTTTATATTTTTTTTATTTGCCTAATACTTATAAATCATCTAAGCTGCATTAATGACTAAATAGTATTCTTTTGAAACATTTTATCATGCAATTTATTATATTTATACTATATAGAAGTAATTAACATAAAATGGAAATTTAAGAACTGTAGTTTGAATTATCTGTAATATACATGTTTTAAAAATCTTTTTGCATTGATGCATTTTTTTTTAATATTTTTATTATTTGCTAAGTATACTGGCTGTTTTGCTCTGACGGAAATAAGTCATGGTACCAACACTAGAAAGATGAGAACTGAAGCTAGGTATGACCCAACTACACAGGTAATACTCTACTTCTTTACTTTTTATGTTTTTCTCATCAAATTCACTACTGTTTTCATCGTAATAGTCTCATTCACTTGCAAATGATTCAGTTTCAAAAGAATTTTTTTTTAAATACTCATTAAGACAAGTGTACAATGTAATGGTATAATATTGTTGAACTTGACAAAATTACTATTGAAAATGTGCCATGTTATTGATTTGAAAAATTTGTTATACACCTGAAATAAAATAATTGTCATGTACTCTCTCTGTATACATGTATATTAAAAATGATTTGTATACTAGCATGATGTAAATATGTGTATAATATATAATTCATTAAATATTTTATTTGCATTTAATATTGTTTGTTTCTGTTACAAAATAAGTAAATGGTAGAGGAACATTTCATGCTTAACTGAAATTGTTACAATTGAATTTTAAGTAACTTTTTAAAATATATTATTTTTGTGTTAGACTTAAGAGATTTATATGTGTATATATATATAAATATACAAGAGACAAAGTAAGTTTTGTCATTTTTTCACTTGGAAAATTTACTGCCAAAAGAATTACTTCATGACATCAATAACTGAACTGTCAGCACTAGTTTTTGATATTGTCGCCATAGACATTGAAACATTTATCACTGTGTGCAATTAATTTGAAGAAACCACTCTGGTAAAACTTTAAGCACTGTGAAGCAAAGAATTTTTGCACAACCTGCAGCACCTCAGCCCTGATTTGTATGGGTCTTTTCCTTATTGGTGAACTTGGATGCTTCCACATCATTAAGGTGACCTTAATTTCTAGGGTATTGTGGTGCACCCATAGCCTGTAAAAATTCTAAACAAAACTAATTTCTTTCAGTACTCTTTTTTTTTTTTTTTTTTTTTTTTTTGCTCACTTCTAAGTAACCCAAAACATCATGCATCAGGTAATGAATGGATCTAAGTACAAGCTATGGGCATTAGGCACTCTGACACCATAATGCACCTGTCTGCTAACACCATGTCCTATACTCTAGCAATGTCAATTTCATTTGTGAATGTGGAGGGACACCCATTTTGACCTTCATTCTGGACATTCTGCCTTCCTTCATTGAACATGCAACACAATCAACCAACCATTTGACAAAACATGACCTCTTCACAATATGCAGTCAAAAAATGTCCATGGGTGACAGACACATTACTCTTAAGTGTCCATTCATATGCTTACACCTCCATTCTTGGCCACATTATCAGTACATGTCTGCCTACCATTGTGATTTGTACTCATTTTACCTTGGGCACAGCAGTTCACTACTACTCTCTTTTTCAGCACTCTGTGCATTCACATTTTTCCTATTTTTACACTACTTTTGTCGCGTAACAAGCAAAAAATGCAATTTTTTATGGTGATTGTTTGTTTTACCTGGTGTTCTATCTTATCTTTCAAAAAAGAGGACAAAGTTTACTTTTGGAACGACCCTCATAGTTATGTATATTAATAAATTGAAAATAAGCAATATTAGTATTGTTTTTGGTGCATGTGTGGTTAAGAAATTGTTTATTTCTTTGAACTCAGTTTTTTGTTCAGATGACAAATTAATTTAGAACAATTTATTATTATGAAGTTTAGTTATATTTGATTTCATACATCAGCATATATTATTGCATTGTTTATTTTGATTTAAAAATTTTATTATTTTTTTTATAGGAATTTGTGCTTCACACTCCAGATTTTGAAGCTGCCAAAACTTGGTCTGGTAACCTTGGTCAGTTAGCTACTCATGCAATTGTATTTGCTCAGTTATATACTCCTGATGGAAAATGCCATGGGTTAAACAGTTTTATTGTGCCAGTAAGAGATCCCAAAACATTATTGCCATATAAAGGTATTACAGTTGGGGATCTTGGACCTAAGATTGGTTTGAATGGACTTGACAATGGGTAAGTCCCCCCCCCCCTCTTTATTTAATTTTCTGAAATATAACTTTTACTTTTGTCGGTAATTACTTTTCTGAATGTACATTTCTTTCATGTGATTATTTTTCAGATTTATGTAGTACATTCAAATTCAAATTTTTTACTAGGAAACATATCTTGATTGCTAAATTTTCATTTCTATTGTTAAACTTACATACAATTATTTTTGTACAGAAATATAAATAGAAGAGTGAAAGACATACGTGTTTGTTGTGGAAGGTATTGTTTAATTTGTATTGGGAATTTTAAAATACTGTAAAATTTAATGAATCATTTTGCTTTATATTTCAAGTTTTCTTTCCCCTGAAAGAAAAGGTATTATTTTTATAATGCTGTTGCACTTCATTATTTGTCAATCAGATCATATCATACAATGAGATTTAATTTATGAATATTTAAGAAAAAATTTCAAAACATATTTTAAATTATTTTTAAAAAATTATTTAATTTTTCTTTTTTTTTAGTTTTATGTTATTTGATCAGTACAGAATACCTCGTGAAAATCTTTTGAACAAAAATGGTGATGTAAAACCTGATGGACAGTATGTTTCTTTGAAGGTAATATTCTTTCAATTAAAGAATTAAAAGATTTTTATAATAAGAAACAAGTTTTTTGAAACATTTATTACATTTTATGTATACAATATATATATACAATGGATATTTTATTAAATATAACTAGATTTAAATTAATAGATTTTTTGGGATTGTTTTTTTAATGTATGTTGTGGAGGAATTTTATTTTATTTTTTTATTTATTTTGTAAACTCATTGATAATTTTTTTAAAAAATTCATTATTTTATATGAAAAATATACATAAAGACAACAAACACAGCATGTTTATTGTTATATTGCCATTTTGACCAAGATGTGTAATTAAAGTATGCTTTTATTTAAACAAAATATTTATAATTTTTTAAAATATATATATATATATATATATAAGTTTACATTTATAAAATATTTGTTTATCTGTCAATTTCTTGATAAACATGTCCATGAAATAAAGCCTTAAAGTTTACTGTTCATAAAATTTTTAATCTTTTATTTTCCTTGATAAAAGATCCAGACAAAATCTAAATTAGATAAATTTAAAAGTTAATAATTGAGGGATATGTTCAATGTGCAGTTTTATTGGTTTGTGTTGTTAATACTTATTTACAGTTCATTAGTGTAGTTTAGTAATATACAAGTTATAATAAATGATTGAAAATTTGACACTGTTTATCCTTTTTTGTTAAGATTATGAAAATTAAATTTCTCTCTTTTTGTAAAGAAACTTATTTATAAGTTCATTTTAAAAGCAATAACATATTCAAATTTAAAGAAATATTTTAGTAATAATAATGAAGTTTTAATTATTATTTAAAATTTCTTGTAAGAATATTTTTATTATAAATGCAGGGTGAAACTGAGAGATTTGGAGACGCAATGGGAGCTTTATCCATGGGACGTGTAGGAATTGTCATGCTTTGTGTCAATTTCTTGAAGCTCAGTGTACCTATTGCTGTTCGTTATTCAGCATTAAGACGACAATTTGGATCAGATCCATCACAAGAATCTCCTGTCATAGAGTACCAAGTTCAAGTTAGTGGTATTTTTTGTAAATTAATTTTCATAAGAAACTGGCTATTTTCCTTGAACTTTGTATAATTATTTAAGTTACCGAATTTAATATGAATGCCAAATTTGTGTGTGCGCGCAATATGAAACTTTTATGTAAAAGTATTATTTCTGTTATTAATGCAAATTACTTTTAAGTATTCTTTAATGTTAAAATGCAAAGATTAACCTAAATTAAGGATTTAATTCATGTATTGTGTCATTTTACAGTGAAAAAAAATTATACATTTGTTTTGGCTCTTTCAATATTAGTGTCAAACTAAGGCTTATTATGGGTTTCTTAATTGGAAGTAAAGTTCTATGAGTAATCAGATCATTTATTTTAAATGTATAAAAATGCTTTTACAAACAATTTATGTCATTCATTTCTTTTAACTGCTTTTTGCATATAGTTTTTCAATGTTATTTTTGTTGAATGACATTCTTAAAAGTAAAATGAATTGAAATAAGTACTTATTTTTATGATATTTATTTATTTAAATGATTTTTAAGTACTGAAACAAGATAATAATTCTTGAAATAAATTTATAAATTTTTGCAGTACCTATTGTGTGATTCATTAACTTTATAGTTCTATTTTTATCTAGCTTTTTTTTACTGTTCAGTCATTGTTCAAATTCATTTTCATTTTTGTTACTAAAGCAACAACCATCTTTTAAGTCATAAATTATCATGTTTTAATAATTGGATAAAATTCCAATATACACTCTATAACAAAAAAAAAACACCAAGAAGAAGTTGCCCAATTGTAATGAAATTCTGTATGCAAAGACATTTGTACCGAACGTGGAAATGATTAAATTTGGTGTCCAATGAATGAATAGGGAGAGCTACTATGCATCGGAACTGCACACTCAACAGGTGTGTATAAGAAGCAATTCTCAATCTTATGGTCAGAATTTCTGTTGCATTGCAATTTAGGATACCTTTCACTGACTGAAAAAATGCTGTGCCACAAGATTCGAGTTCATTACAAGCAACTGTGAGAGTTTGAAAGCGGTCATATCGTTGGATTGAATGAGGCAAGTTGGACAGATTGGAGAATCACTCATTATGAGTCAAAACGATGAGGGCAAGAATGGGTGGACAATGGCAGATTTCAGCTTCATGATAGTCATGGTCGACCTAGGGCTGCAGCAGATCAGGAGGACAGATCAGCTGTCATAGTGCCTGATTTTTCATTATCAACCATCAGACCTGTGACCAGCACATGAGTGTCCACCATGACCATTCACAGACAGTTCATAGAATGAAATTTATGCTTGTACCAACCGCTATACCACCTGCCACTCATGCCTGCACACTGTTGAGCCAGATTACAGTAGTGCTTGGCTCAATCAGGTTGAAATCATGATGACTGGGGATGTATAGTGTTTAGCAATGAATCCCACTTCCAACTGTGTCATGACAATCATCGAAGATGTGTTTGGAAATGCCCAGGGCAGTGTGCCAATCCTGCTTTCACTCTTGCACACCACGCAGGCTCTAAACCAGGAGATATGGTCTGGGGTGCCATTTCTTTTGTCAGCTGGACCCTTTTGGTCGTCATCAGAGGCACACTTAGAGCACAGTGGTATGTTGACGACATTCTGAGAACTGTTTTGCTACCGTTCCTTTTGCAGTTCCCTGACCTTATTTTTCAGCAAAATAATGCCAGACCACATACAGCACATGTTTCTATGAACTGTCTTACAGCTTGTGAAATACTTCCTTGGCCAGCCAGATCTCTCTCTATTCAAGCATGTCTGGAATATGATGGGAAGGCAACTGCATCTACCGGGAAATGTTGGTAACCTGGTTCGACAATTGGAGCAAATAGGACAAGAAATATTTCAGGAGACCATCAGGGTACTTTATCACTCTATGTCACATTGTGTGGGCAGCTTGCATCCAGGCTAGAGGTGGGTCAACACCTTATTGAACTTGTTACTTTTTAACTATGTAACTCTGAAATAAATAATTCAATTTTTTTGAAATTTTAATCATTATCTAATCTGTACATAATCTTTCTACCCACCAATTTTTGTCTCTATCGACAACTCATTCTTGGTGCTTCAGTTTTTTTTTATAGAATTTATGTTGGAATTGGTTGTATTTAAAAAACTTTTTAATAAAAAGATTTTTTTTTTATTTTCTTTTTAAAGCTGTATAGAAATACTAACTAATAAAAGCATCATTTTTAGCAATGGAGACTTATGCCTTATGTTGCTGCAACTTATGTTTGTTACTACTTTGCTAGAGATTTTTATCAAGATTTTATTGATTATTTTGTTGAATCTTTGTTGACTGATGGTAAATCACCTGATATGGTAAGTTACCATCGAATCTTTGTTTGAAATTAAATGTAAAACATAGTGGTAAGAAATGCAACCCTTTTTTTTCTTTCAAAATGTAATGAATACAATACGAATACTTTTAAATTCAGTACATTTTTTTGAGAATTGTGTAAAATTTATACTTATAGATTTATCATTTCTCATGCCATTTATTTGTTATCTAGAACAGACACAAAATTAACTTTAAAAATTCTTTATATTCATATAAATATATAAAAAAGCTTGTTTATAAATTTTTTTCTGTATTTATTTAGGAAGTAAAGTATTTGTTTGCTTTTGAAAAGTTTTAATACATAATAAATACTGTTCAAAATGTAGTAAATAAATAATTTGTTCAACAATTTAGTACTTTACTCCTAAATAAATTCATTTTTTACCAAATTCAATAAAAAAATGGAATTTTTTTTGCTGCATTTTACATTTGTGAGTGAAAATTTTTGTTATTTCAATAACATTACTGTTATTTTTAGCAATATTTGAAATGTTTTTTTTTTTTACTTTAAACAAAATGTTTTTCCTGGAAGTTGTCTTTCCTTCATATAGGAGAATTTAACAGAGAAGTATCATCTACATAGTTGTACATATAAAAAATGCAATCACTTTATAATTATTTTCAGTTACATTTTCTTATCTGTATTTTTACAAAAATCTGGACTGAATGTGATATACCTTATGAACAAGGTGAGAGGCATAATCAAGAGAAAAATAGCTTATCTCTTTTCTAATTCTTTTACCATTGTCATTTTTCTGTGATCACATATGACTGTCATGCAGGATTTAGTTGGGTTTTTTTCCTCTCTCTCTCTCTCTGTAGGTGGAATCACCTCTAAAATTGTCTTTTTGTTAGTCTTACAAGGGGAGGGCACGACGAAGGAAATTCATTTTGGGATGAGACTTGGTATAATAGTTGTACTCCATTACGGTGTTCAAACCTCAATGTAATTCTGCCGAAGGAGCAGTCAGTTTGGAGAAAATAGCCTTCGAAATTCATGCTTAGCTTTTATACAATTAATTTTGAAAAATCTCCAGCAACCAAATGGCACAGTTGTCAAAACAGCTGCTTTCTACGAAAAAGGACAGGGTTCAAATTGCTGATGAGTTTTTTTTTCCTAATTCATTCAATTACTTTTTAAAATTAAATAAATTTATTTATTAAATATTAAATGTAATATTAAATATTAAAATAATATGTAATTATTTTGTATTTTTAAAATGTAAAAAAATTACTGTAATTACATAAATATTTATATTATATTTTTATATTAATACATAATATATATAATAAATATCAAATGATATTTGATATAAAAATTAGTTACAAAAAGTTTATATTGTGAAATACAATATATTACAAATAAAATATTATATATCATATAACATAATCTATAAAATATTTAATAAGTCCTTTTTAAATAAATTTATTTAATTTTTAAGTGGCACATGCAATAAACCTTTTTTTTATTTGTTTAATTATTTTGTATGCCGTTCCATTGCTGGAGATTTTTCAAACTTAATTGTATAAAAGCTAAGCATGAATTTCGAAGGCTATTTTCTCGAATTGATTGGCCTTTTCTGCGGAATTACATTGAGGTTTGAACACCGTAATAGAGTACTACTACTATTATACCAAGTCTCTTCCTCAAATGAGTTTTCTTAGTCGTGTCCTCCCCTTGTTAGTGGAGTTTGTAATTATCCAAGATTACCCTATTTTCCTTTTACTTTTTAATGTCTGTCAATTAGTTGATCCATAATACTCAGCCAAAATTGTTAATTCATATCTTTACTATCATATTTTTTATACAAACATAAGTTTGAGAGGACGAAATATTTTTGTAATATTTTTTGCCCTTTTCTTTCTCATGAGATAATTACTCTCCTTCTAGTCCTTGTGATCAACACCACTACCTTGCAACTACTTTTAATGTTCTTTTTATATTGTTATTGGATGTGAGCACTTGAATCATTTCTATGTTTTTATTGTAAATGTAAAATACACGCCATTTTTTTCCATCTATTTCCTAATAGATATTTCATCTTTGACAAGTGAGCTTTTTTGTCCAGTATAAGTTTCTTTGTCTGCGGTTCTTTCTTTTAAGTTTTAATTTTCATGAATATCTGTGCAACAAGAATGGGGATGTCTGTTATATCAGGCTATGAATAAAAGTTGTTAATTGTGAGACAGTATACTTTACATGGGGAAGGAGTAGCATAAGAGTCATTACAATTTGCAACCATTCGTTCCAATTTCTGTAGCAGTCATCAAGTATAGTTCCTTTCTCTTTATAAATTATCAAAGTCCATACATATTTAAATTTTTATTTACAAAGCATATATGTTTTTATTCCAAAACATGGTCAAATTAGTGACATATTGTTTTTAGCTTGTTGTTCCAGTTCAATGTGTTTACAATAAAAGATTGTCATCTACAGCAACATCTCATTCAAGGGTAATAACTTCTTACAAAGGAGCTTTCAAATGTTTTAGCATTAGCCATTTCTTCAGGGAGGGGGGCGGATAGATTTTTAGCATTCAAAATTTTTTATCACAGTGGGGATGTATGGTGGTTGTGCTAATGCACAAGTACCATTTATTGATATATATTGCTCCTCTCCGTCACTCTAAAAAAGTTTCAACAGATGCTTATTATACATATGCATGTATACATATATGCAATTTATGTATGCAGATCATCTTAAAAATAATATAAACTTTTTAATCAATTGATGAAGACTATTATAATAAAGTCGTGATAATTTAACATTTTCTCTTAGATTTTTTAAAAATTTTATACTGATTTTTTAAAAATAATGTATTGTGATTTTTTGAGTTATGTAATGAGTTATTATATGAATTATATCCTGCCTTCTGTTCAATTTTATAAAAAAAAATTTGTTTTATTTATTGTTATCTATTCTTTATCTTATCTTTTTTATTTTGAGAAACTTAAAATTATGCATTATCTTCTAACATTAACAAAAACCAAAATCTATCAAAGCAATTTTCTAAGATAATGGTTTTTCTATTCAATTTGCCATACTAATTTAAAGAGTTTTATTAATATAATTATATTTCTTGTGTATTGGTTGGTTGTTTATATATTGTCTTATTATTATAACCATAAGTCGTAAGTTGTGTGTTAAAAAATCTATGCTATGTTTCAAAAAGCCCTTAAAAATGTATAGAACTTCATTTTTGAAAAAAAAATTTATGTTCTTTTATCTTTAGGTTGATAAAAAACTATATATTCATGCATTGAGCTGTTGTGGTAAAGCTGTAACTGGATGGATTGCAAGAGATGCTATTCAAGAGTGTAGAGAAGCTTGTGGTGGTCATGGTTATCTAAAAGGTATAGTTGTTTACTGTTTCTTGTTAAAAATATATATATATTGTTTCAACAAATGCTGGTATGACATTTGTAAATGTTAATATTATAACATTTATGAACAAATGGTGAGTTTGATAATACAAAATTTTATGTTAATGAATGTCTTGTTCTGATGTTTTAAACTCATTCAACTAAAATGCATTTAACAAAACTACAACACAAGATTTTGCTTGTTTTTTGTATTATTTTAACACTTATTACTCTTATTAATATTAATTTTGTTATTGTCAAGTTTTTATTTTATTTATCAAAAATTTAAGCATTATTGAAAATTTCTTGTCCTCAACTCTACAACTTACAGAGGCAATTGTATAATTCTGATTGATAAAGAGAAATTTGAATTACTAAATTAATTGGTACTTTAATAGGTATTTTTAAAATTAATTACTGGCTGTAGCTTCATTATTGTGTGTATTTTGAACCACATATTAGTATAAATGTGTGATTATAATTAATTTTCAGTATATGTATTTGCTGTATAAGAATATTGTCTAATAATTTATTCCCTAAATTATCACACTATACTTTAATATTTTAAATTATAGTTAAATAAGTTATATTGATTTTTTATATTGAATCATTTTCCATAACTTTATAAAAAATTTATTCATTATTTAAGTATACAATTAGAAAATTATGTTTTTATAATATGAAAGTATAGTTTTCAGTTATACTAAATCTACAAATTATTTCTAGAAATGAATATAAGATTAAATTAATTATTGTATTCCACTCATTTTTTCATAAATGAATTTGAAATTATGACTATTTTAGGTTCTTTAAACATTGAAAAATATCTAAAGTAGTTAATGTTTGTATATTAATTAAATACTCTTATTAATGTTTTTAAAAGCATTTCTTAGATATTTATAAATTGCTTCTTGATATAATTTCTTAATAAAAACTTTTTTTTTCCAGCTGCTGGTTTTGGAAGTTTAAGAAACAACAATGATGCCAATTGCACTTACGAGGGTGACAATAATGTCATTTTGCAGCAAACAAGCAATTATCTTTTAAATCTGTTAAAGAAACTTAAATCTGGTAAATACTATACTACTTGAGTGAATTTTCTGTTTTATTTTTTTGCTGTGTGTATATATATAATTTTAAATAATACCATTATATCTGGAATGATAAAGTTATTTGGAATATTAAAAGGGATTATAAGTTAAGTATATTTACATATTACTTGAAATGGCTGATTTTTTAGGTACTGTAAAAAGTGTTTGAGTATGTATCTGTAAATATGAGTATTCTGGGTTTTGTTCTTGCATTATTGTATTAGCTTATAATATTATGTTTTAAAATTATTTCAAAGTTTTCATAAAAAAATACACAAATTATACCTTAATAGTATGCGTAATATATTATATTTTTAAAAGAAAAGAAGAGAAATTTTAAATTTGTAAATAAGAATTATTTTTTAAATTAAAAATTGTTCTCTGTATTTTACAAAGGTTTTTTCAAAAGTATTATTTAATATTTTAGTTTAATCTTTCATTTTTTGTGAGATTTAATAGATATCAGTTTTACAATTTATATTTATTGCTTAACATATATTTTATTAATTTCTGTAGGCGAAGGTATACCACCATCTTTAAAAGATATACAATTCTTGTATAATATGGATCAAATACTAAAAACAAAATACATTCCTTCCTCTTCTGTAACTAATTTGGAGATTTCAGGTATATATTATTTATTTATATTTATAAATTAAGATTTTAAAAAATTAAAGCTATGTTTTTAAAATATATTTTATAATAATATTAATGAAGTAATAATGTGATAGTAAATTGCTTTATTTTGTTTTTGTTTTAACTTTCTACAGATAAATGTTTTTATGAGTTAATATTTTGACTCTACAATGGAACTATATATTTTTGACTTTTTAGAAAATTGCTGTTTCTATAACAGTTGATATATACTATGTTAATAATTTTGTAACTTTAATTGTTTTGACAGGTTAAATTAAGCTTTTTTGTTCTTGTTGTTGGTGATTTTTTTTTTTTTACTACTGTTTGAATTAAAAATATTGTATTCTTATTGATACTTTTGATGTTTCTTGTATTAAATTGTTTTTTGATAGTTACCAAATTTTATTATCTGACTTAAAATCCTACTGTTATGTATTATTAGTCTGTTGCCTCTTTTTATTCATTGGCTCTGGTGGCTGATTTTCCATGTTTGTAAACTTGGAGCTAGTGATGTTTTTCTCTTGGGTATATTTTGTCACTGGTGTCACAAAAGACTCACCATGTAGAAGGGCTGATGCATGCTAAAAATGTCAAGACTAAAAATTTTCAGGTTGCTATTCTGTATAAGTTTTGGAGAGGGGAGTGTCAGCCCAGTTGTCATCCTCATCACTTCACTGTGGTTCAAAGTTTTGAAGTTCATTGTCAATAGCCCTTGTGTAGATTTTCAGTGTGATGTTAACAAACAATAAATCAATTAGCAGCATTCAGTAAAGTTGGGTCCAAACCCACTCGCATACACTAAGTGATTTTAAATTTTTTGCGTAAAGATAGCACCTTAGTGGTTTTGCCTATATGTTTTTTAAAATGTAAACTCCTCCCATAGAAGTAGTCTGTGTATGCTGCTGAAATCAGTTAATCTTATCCATTTTGTTGACCTTATAAACAAATATGCATTTGATTTTTCTTTTGTTAAACAATGATTAAATAAATATATGTTCTTATATATGTGTGTACTCTTTTAATAAATATTGATTTTAAAATGTATAATATTTTATATTACATTGTTCTTTTACATTTTTTAAATTGATGGAATTAAGGGATTATTAGTTCAAGCTCAAAATTAATTAACTGGTTATCAACTTGAACTATTATAGTATATAGTATATTTGAGTTTGGTAAAGATTTTTAGTTAATAATTAGCTTAAATTTTGAATGCAAAATACCAGTTTAAATATTTATTGAAATAATAAATACTTTGTGCTTAAGAATAAGTGATAGATCATTTTATAAGTACCATGGAATACTTTTATAGCATATAAATGTTCTTTCTTGATCATCAATTTTCTACAGTTTCAGATATTATAGATATGTACCATTGGTTAGTGTGTTACTTGCTGCAGAAATCTAGTGTCAAATATCAACAAGAACTTACAAAAAGCAAGAACGCTTTTGTTGCACGCTGTAACTCACAAGTCTACAATTGCCATACTCTTTCAATTGCATTTTATCAGGTAAGTCTTACATCTTAAATATAAAAGGTATTTTTAAAACAAATTGCAAAAGATCATCATAAAAATAAGTTATTCCAATGAATTTTCAAATCTTAAGTAGCTAGAATTGATAGGGTTTTCCATTCATCTGATGTTAATCGTATTTCATCATTGCTTTTGGTTATTTTTCCTATGATCTGTGTTGCTTAACAGTTCTTCATATAGTATAATATAATTTTGCTTTTGCAGAGTTGGAAAAAAAAAAAGAAAAAAACTTGATATGTATTGTAAATATGTAACTATAATTTATGATATATGTTACTGAAATTTGAAATAGCTTTTTTCAGTTATATTAAATGTTACTTAGGATTGAAAAGTAAGCCTTAATATACTCTTTTCTATTGCAGTTGGTAGCTTTAAAAAGATTTTCAAAGTTAATTGCTGAGCAAGATGATCCATCTCTTAGATTAATGCTTGAAAAATTGGGAAGACTTTATGGTTTATGGAGTATTGATAAGCATCTAGCTATTTTGTATAGTGGTAAGATTCTGTGATATTTTTTTACAGTGTTATTCATTTGTTTATTCATGATACTCATTTTCTTGATTTATTCTTTTAATTTTTAGGTGGCTACATTTCAGGAGCAACACCAAATGATGTTATAAAAGAAAGTATTATTCAATTATGTTCTGTTTTGAAAGATGAAGCTGTCTCTTTAGTTGATGTATTTGCACCCCCAGATTTTATTCTGAATTCTGCTTTGGGCAAATCAGATGGAAAGGTAAAGTTAAATATATTTTTGATTCATATAATTTCATATTTATTAATCCATATGTAATCATGATGTATATATGAACTATTAAGAGTAAACTAGAACTAGATCTTTTGTATTCACATTGACATTCATATCAGAAAAAAATCATAGATTCTATCTTTTAAGTGTAATCTTAAGCACTGTTTTTTAACTAAAAATTGTTGATTAGTGTATGTAACATTAAAATATGTCTATAAGATTCAACAGAAAAAAATTATCACTTGAAATATGTGTTGTAATATCATTTATAAAAATATTCTTATTAAATGAAATAATTTTCTTTCTATTTTGTTTGCTAAAATACACTTTCCTTAAAATAGTAAAAAAGTATCTGTCAAACAACAAAGATAACAAATGTATAGAATGTAATTAGCAAAATATTCACTTAAAACTATTTCCTGGTATTAATAAATGAAATATTGTTTTAACCTTTTAGAAAATCATGATTAAAAATGGTCTTGTTTTCTTGAATGTATGGGCAAATATGACAATAAAGAAAGTCATGGAGTTTTTTTCAAACTCATTTAATCTAAATTTATTTTCAGCTGAACTTACATGGATATGTTTTCCAAATATTAATTTTTAGGTCATGCATAAGAAGAAAATATATTTTATTTTTCTAAGTAATGCTGAAGTATCAGAAAAATTAATTTTTAATTATCATTTATGACTTCAAAGTATCTCAAGTTTAATTATCAAGTACCAAAGATTTTTTTTCTACTCTATATATTCTTTATTAATCTTTATAAACAAATCTGAATTAAAATATCTTTTTAAATGAAAAAAAATTCTCTTTATGTATATCTAAAAATCTAAATTTTTACAACAAGCAATAATTACTATAAAGCAAAGCTTTAATAGAAGTAATTATGTTTATATAAGATTTTTAAAAGAATTAGCAAAATGTATTAACAAACTCTTCAATATATTTTCCTTACTTCTAATTGCAGAATTTTGACTTTGTCAAATTTAACTGTATGTATGGAACGCACAGCAATTTTTCTAATTCTTATTCATAAATCTCAATGCATACATTTCTTTTAGATTTACATTTTTTGTATAAATTATTATTTCAAATAAAACAAGGCTGTCAAAATTATTTACTTATAACATTATATTTGTTAGAAATTTTTATGATTTACAATGATTTTCACAAACACTGTTAATTCTTACTTGTTGAAGAAACCTGTCCACTGAACGCACAATGTGCAAAGAGGGGCAGACCCCACATTCCAAAAATATGTTTTAGAACAGAGATGCACAAAGTGACTTGTAGAATAAAGCATTGAAAAGAATTAATATATTTGAAAAAGGCTTACTTTGTAATATTTAATGAATTGATCATTATCTCAACACTTATTTTAAAGTATTTTTCTATTGATATCTCAAAATATAAATTGCTATTTTTATTTTAAAGACCCACACAGTCAATGAATGTATTTTAAATATTTCTTTCAGTTATATAAAAACTTGGAAGAAGTTATTATGAATACTCCTGGTGCTTTAGAGAGACCTTATTGGTGGCGAGAGGTTTTGGAGCATCAAAATACACCTTCTAAATCAAAATTGTAATGTTATTGAACATAATTATTTTAAGTGTAAGCAGTGGATTTGCTGGGAAGATACTATAATTATAGGAGGGAAATTATACTCATTTTTAAAAATAATTGTTTCTTATTAAATTATTAACATATGTATTTAAAAACAATTAATGGACTTTTTATGTTTGAAAAAATTGAGTTGTAGTTTCAAAGAAAGTATGATAAAGACTTTTATTTTGTAATTATTATTTTATTGTTTTTATATAAAAATTTTATTGTGAAGTATTATATTGTATTTTTTGCTCTTAAAGTCAAATTTTTGTAAAGCATATTTTTCTTAAAATTTTATTTTAAGAATAAATGTATTTCAAAAACTGAAAAGATATGCTTTTTATTGTTTGATTTGAAAATTTATTACAAGATTGCTAGAGATTCATGTTGATTTATCTACATGGAAAAAATAAGCTGCTAAACATTTGTTCGTAGTATCTTTTGTCAGAAGAAACTTCAGTTTGTTTGCATAATATATTATAAAAATTAGTTTCTAATTTTTATCATTATCTTTGCATGAAATTCTCCTGAATGATATATAAACTTCAGACATAGACATGTTTTTTGATAATGAAAATTTTTGAATGATATTCAGAGTTTATTTTTATTCATGTTATAAAAGCAATTTTTTTTTCTGTCATAAAATGTGTGGAAAATTTTTTAATTGAAAACAAGAAAAAGAAAGGCATTGTGACATTTAATCAAACTGAAATATATCTCCATTTTAAAAAAGAAACCAAATTATGAAACATCCATTATATTAAAAGCTGTAAAACTTTGCCAAATTCACAGTTTAGTATTTATTCTTTTTTTCTTTTACTGTAAAAACTGCAAGGCAAAAAAATAATTTGGTTGCTT
Source organism: Trichonephila clavata (assembly GCA_019973975.1). Classification (NCBI taxonomy): domain Eukaryota; kingdom Metazoa; phylum Arthropoda; class Arachnida; order Araneae; family Nephilidae; genus Trichonephila; species Trichonephila clavata. Next base: position 349,169 of record BMAO01022976.1, on the reverse strand, counting down.
ATAAAAAAAATAACTATTTAATCTAACTGTTATGTCAATTAGGTTGTGCATGCATCAGATACAAAAAAAATAATAATAAGGTTTGAGCAGTAAAAAATAAAAGGCCGAGATATGCATTGACCAAATCTCTACATAATAAGCACATACTGTTTTTGAATGAAATTTTTCCTCCATTGGTAATTTATTCAATACTTTTCCATGAATGGATAAATAATAGTTTTGATACAGATCAACCAAAAGGGTCTGGTTCAAATTATAAAATATAATGTAGTATATTTGGGAATTGTATTTGCATCAGGATTAGATAATCATTGGTTTATTGAAAATTTAAAAGATCAGTTGTATTATCTAAATTTAAAAAAAAAAAACAGTTTTAAAACATCATCAGTTGAACTGTGAGAAATTTGAAACATCTAAAAATATTATCAATATATTGATTCACAGCTTGGGGCTTTAAATATTAATATTTTGTATCTCTTCAGTCGCCTTAAAATCAGTGGCGATTTAAGCTCATTTCGGGCCCTGGGCACAGAAGATCTAGAGGCCCCTCCGGCACTGGTGGATCGAAATTTATAACCAGAAAATCTGGCTAAGGCCAGCTTATCCGAGGCCCTTGGGCGCACCAACACTGCTTAAAATTTTTAAGTGTCTCATAATCACTGGATTTTGAGGCAATTAATGTATGAAAACTTCTGTGACATCATTATGTGTATTAACATATTTTATAACTTTCCTAAAATATATTTTTGTATTGCTCATTGTTTCAAAAGGCAACAGATACACTCTGTAAAAATTCATGTAATGGGAGTTATTAAAAATTTCTTCAGAAAAAATAACTTAACCTTTAATTGCTGTATTTTTTATTAAAACTCCTATGTGTCTAATTTTTTTTTTTTTTTTTAGGCATGTAAAAAATAGTGTTAATAAAATCTAAAACTTACATGATATATCATATGCAAGTGTAAAGAGGGAAAGTTTTAACTCGATCCTCACTCATTTCTATAAAATCTTTTATTAATAGCCTTCCTATAGTTCTGGAACAGTGATCTCGAAAGTGGGATATGCATATCACATGGGTTACGCCAAAGAAATAAATTTATAATCGCTTGCAAGAGTACAATTTTGTATTAGAGTGTGGGTCTCTCTCATTAGTTGTTGTGTGGTTTTATTAGAGTCTGGGGAGATCAGCATTGTAAATGCACTGACTTTTTTAAAGAGCACAGATTTATGTTACCTGCCTTGTTGTGTTGCATACAACTTGAAATTATTTTCATCTTCAAGGAACATGATTCATAAGTTTGGAGATCATTGCCATAGATCAAAAATTATTTTAAAGGGATTTATTACTATGTGTTCAAATTGTGAAAGAAAAAGGAGATATTCTTCATTGTAGTATTGAGGATTACTTTTTATTTGAAAAATAAAATTGATTGATTTCTTATGCAATATTTTTGGAATTTAATCCATAAATTGTTTGAAATATTCATTCAATGTCTCTTATTTTAATTAGTTGAATGTTAGTTGGTTTTTTTTATTAACAGGTTGGTTTGAAATAAGATTATGTATCATATTAAAGTATTTTTATGTATTGCTTTTTACTATTTTTGTGCTTTGTCCCTCTAAGGCTTACTTTCTTTAAGTAAATACAAGATTTAAAATCTGAAAAAATATTTTTCTTAATAAATATTATTGTCTTTAATCAACATTACTTTAGCATTCTAACAATCCATCTCTGTTTTAATTCCTTCACTTTACAGTTCTATTCTTTTTCAAAAAGTTTTTTTATTATAATTATTTAATAAATTTTTGGCTCAACTAGGCAAAATATGCCATCAAAACCAACTAATTTGTGAAACTTTATGCTTTGGTATGGGAAATTAAAAATGAAATCCTTCATGACATTATGTAAACTGAGGATAAAAAAAGTCCTATTGTATTTAAAATCCTGCAAATTTTCCCAGAATAAGGCTGAATGAATTACCTTTATTAAAAATGAAACTGGGGTAAAAGAAATTATTCTCTTTATATTCAACAATTTTTATGACAATTAACTTCAAATCTGTTCTTTCTTAACTAATGAGTATCTGTGTAAAGATCGATGATGTTCATGTCAGTGACGTACGTGGGGGGGATTTCAAACCTCTCCCATTCTCCAAGTGATTTTTTTTAATTTTTATAACAAAGGTTATTCTGACATTTTTTCAAAAAAACTTTTACATCAGACAAAAGTGCATTCTTTTTTTTTGTAATGTTTTCTTTTCCTTTCCTTCTATAAAAAATTAATGTGTAAAATTCTATATTCCAAGTCATCAAAATTATTTTCGTTACTTCAATGTTCAAAAATAATTTACATGAAAAAATTGTAGAAAGCAATGTTAATATCTTGAAATTAGGTTTTAGGACATTTTTAACACGCTTTTATAAGTTTCACTTGCATGTAACGGAATCTTGGAACTCGATTTTCACCCACTTAAAAAGGTCAGATTAATTCGAAATTTTGCATACTTATTAAGGCCCGATGACAATACAATAATTTCATAATTTTGTTCCATGGTCCTCATCAGGATCGTCAGGAATCACGATAATCAGATTTGGCGACAATTAAATATATCACTTCCAGATTTTACAACTTTATTGCAAATACAATTTTCAGATTTGGCGACTAATTCGATATACCATTTTCAGATTTGGCCACTAATTCCATATAACATTTCCAGATTTGGAGACTAATTCCAGATTTAGCGACTAAAAGAAAAAGGTGTAACCCTACAGCGAGTGTCTTTAATTAATACACTCGTGGTTTATAAAAATAAAACAAAAAAAAAGTGTTCTGTATGTGAGAAAGTGGAGAGTGTATGTGTGTTATCAATTCCTTACTATAATATAAACATTTTTCTGAAAAGGAAAATAAAAAAAATAGGCTCGTGATGTGAAAAAAATAATTTTATTTTTACAAAGCAATACGTTTAGAAGTGATGATACGAATGAACATTATAGCAATACGTTTAAAAGGTGAGAATACGATTGACACAATATTACCATGTTTTTATTAAATCACCTTCTTTAATGTCTCTCCGGGTGGAATTTTGTAATTGATTTTAAACTGTGTGACTTTCCGATGAGCTAGAGACTTGAAATTTGGACCACATCTCAGAAGTGGATGAAAATGTGAAAAAAAGAAGAAAATAAATTAAAAGTGAAAAAACTTTTTTAAAAACAAGCTTTTATTTAAACGCGCTAAAAAGAATAAAATAAATTTTTCTTTAAATTTTTTTTACTATCAACTTATAACGTCATTACACAATTTATATGATATAAAAGCTTGTCGCGAGATGAAAGCACTCTTATTTACTTAGTTTGAAAATTTTAAGAAATTGAAATCAATCCGATCAAGTTATTTAATTTACTTGTTTATCTGCAGAGGTAAATCTCGCGACAAGCTTTTATATCATATAAATTGTGTAATGACGTTATAAGTTGATAGTAAAAAAATTTTAAAGAAAAATTTATTTTATTCTTCTTAGCGCGTTTAAATAAAAGCTTGTTTTTAAAAAAGTTTTTTTACTTTTAATTTATTTTTTACTTTTTAGTTATCACTGGACAGGTTTCTGAGTCTGTTCATCTCATTCAACGCATCATTGTTGCTAGGTGTTAGCCGGTTATTTTCGAACAGTCGAGCTAAATGAATTCTCGCAAAAAGGGTACTAGACGAAAAACACAATTTTTTCTTAAATCCGTAAATTTTAAGTAATTCTTTCAATCTTCGTACAGATCTTGGGTAATATTATCCTACACACGAAAAAAAGTTTTATGAGATTTTCTTCATAAATGACGAAGTTATTAAATATTAAAATGTTGAGTATTTTTTGAAAAATCGTAAAAAAAAATTTTCGACATTTTATTTTTTAAATGATTGATTCTAAAAGAGCAAATCATGAGCTGTTTTAGTACGGAATGTCGATTCATTTAAACGAAAAAAAATTCATGCGCGTCAATTTAGACATTATTTTCATAAAAACGCATCGATTTTGACTTATTTAAAAAAAATCGTAAGAAATAGAAATATTATTATTTTGTAAAAAACATTATACCGTATCGGGACGAAATAAATGATCTTTCCGATTCTATAATTATTTTTTGTCTGAGCTTCATAGATTAACCTCTTATGCGGTCAATTTTTTTGACCAAAATTTTCCCAAAAACCCATTTTTTAACTGCATGTAACTAAGAATAATAATTAACAGAACGCGCGAAAATGGAAGATTTTTATTTTAATCTCCGGTTTAAAATTTTACTCACCTTTTTTATTTTATAATTTTTGAACACAAAAACCCTTAAATGTTTGCTTTTAATAAGTACATTCTGCGTACTATGAAGAATATTTCACATATATCTTAAAATATGTTTTCTTCCACTTACCAAAAAATTTCATGTTCATACCTCTTTTTCATACGATTGATAGGATTTCATGTGTGTGTGTGCATATTTATATGCACACACAATATGAAGAATAGTGTAACATTAAGTCTTATATTCCAATGGGGATAGAGATAATATCGACTTCTTTGGATTATCTATCCATTTTCCTTTTTCTTAGGCAACACATTGTACATTGCCTTATAAATCCCTGTTCTTTATCCAATATTTTCAAGAATATATATTCTTGCCTTCAGTGAAAAATTCTCACCTTCACCACTACCAAAATTCTGAATGAAGAGTAGTTCAGTACCATGGACAAACTCTCTCTCTACATCTCCTAAAGACACACTATACTAATAACCTTATTATAGGAATAAAAATGTCTGTGCAAATAAAATATAGAAAGAAAAGATTTCGGTGCCTGTACAGCGCACGGGCAAACCGGTTGTGGCTAACTTTCAGTAGCCCGTAAGGTGTACGGGCAAACCAGTTAAGGGGTTAAAGTTAGAATTTCTATAATACTCCATCTCAGTTTCACTTGGCAGCGTTGAGAAAGGTATACAATGTACCAATCTACTTGAAAAATAGCTCTACTTTTTTTTGTTTTGAATTTAAATCCAAGAAAATAGATAGAAATTTGTAAAAAAAATTGCATATGTTGTAGAAATTAGATTATTTTTACGTTGTAGAAATGTAATTATTTTTTAGACGAAGTTAATTAATACAGTCAATAGCGCAACGTTATGAAATTCCAGTTTGGCTGAAAACTGATTTTCGACGCCAACTTTTGTCATTGTTGTAACAATAAAATTATTACAACAATGCAAATATATCCAAGTTGGCGCCCAAAACTAGTTTAACGTTTTTAATTAATATCTTTTTAATGAATTGCAATATCGGAATATAAATGGTCAAAACATGCATTGTCATCCAAACTAAACGTGTATACAAAATTTCAGCTCGATGGGAGAAAGATATCAGCTTCAAAATTGAGCTGCAAGATTCCACCCGAACAAATTTCATACATACATACATTGTAAGTTAAATAAAAGCTTTTAAAAATACGAAAAGGAGGAATTTTATACTTTTTAGTCTGTTATAAAAACATGTGGTACATTAATTTTTTTTTTAATTTGAACTTTTTTTCTTCTTACCACACATTTTATTTGTTTGACCTGTTCTTTTGAGACGGAATCTAATATAACGATACGGGACTCACCCGAGGCCCCGTAAACAGAGATAATAAATTTACTCCAGACCCTTCAATTAAAATCCATTGAAGAACAAGACTTATTCCAGCAGCCACGTAATTCTGGCTCCAAATATCAAACTCAAGGATAAATTCAACAATGAAAAAATGACAGTTTAAAAAACTAAGAAACACCATTTTATTGTAGATCGAACTAAAAAATGAAAAATAAATTATAATTTTTAAAAAAACTAAAGAACACGCTTTTATACTGAATCGAACTAAAAACTAAAAAAAAATAATTCTTAATATAATAATAAAATGATGAACGAGAAAATTAATGTTATTAGGGTAAAAGCGTGGGGTGCTCTATAAATATATCAATTGCTATAGTTTCTAACTTCTTTCAATTCCGAAATTGCACCCCACGCTTTTACCCTAATAACATTAATTTTCTCGTTCATCATTTTATTATTATATTAAGAATTATTTTTTTTTTAGTTTTTAGTTCGATTCAGTATAAAAACGTGTTCTTTAGTTTTTTTTTTTTTTTTAAATTATAATTTTTGTTTATTTTTTCATCCGGTCAGTGCAGTATGGGGAAAATAATCTTTGGTTTTCAAGCTGGACATTACAGAGGAATCTCTTGCATTCAGTGATTTCTCGCCATGTTTCCCATTTTTCAACTACAATACTGAAGCATAGTCGTGGGGATCCTAAGTCGGTACTTAATTCAACTAATTTTTACATACGCATTTAGAGCTTCGATACCCAGTTCTACATAGAGTTATAAACAGTAATTTCCAATGTTAAGCACAACAGTTCTTCATACAATCGGGACAAAACCTTGTTACTTCCAACTCGAATTTAGATGCTAAGCAAATAGAGCTCCAAACCCTAAATACAGAAATTGAGGATTTAATTTAAGATAAAGCTTTGTTTGAAGAAGATATCGAAAGCTCTTTTGAATATGAAGTGTTTATAAAAGAAATTAAATTTCAAATTAAGAGTAGAATTAAAAAGATACATCTAAACCAGTGGTCTTCAAATTTTTTTGGATCATGGGGCCCTTAGACCTATTAGGCGTTTAAAGGGAACCCTATCCTACACTTTGAAGAATATATTTTTAAAAATACTTGAAGTATATCAACATGTTATATACATTTTATATAATGACGTTATAACTTACAAATTTAATGTAATTTACCCATGTGAAGGATGTCACCTTTCTTTGCATATTTACTGACAAAGATATGTATGTACATACATGCTTGCATTTTTTTGCACAAAATGTCTAAGTCTAACTGTGCTGAAGTTTGCAGCCGCATTTCATATTCTGCCTTTAATTTAATTCTACATTTTTTTTTTATTTGTTGCTACATGGATTGATAACGATTTTTCACGAAAATACTTGTTCTGAATAACATATAAATGTTTATAACTGTGTGAGAATCTTCTGTGTATTCTGCAAGAATTTTCAACCAAAATGTTTGAAGTTGTTCTTACTTAAATTTAGATTTTAACGTCGAATCTGATGATAAGTTATTTCCTCTCCTGCATTAGCACAATCCTTCTAATTTATCACAGTACTCGATTTTTTTGTTCATCCACGTTTAATTTTCTCTTCTGGAAAATATTCCCTTGCACTTTTTATTTGAAAAATTGTGATCCATTATGTACGTTTTCATACTATCCTTTAAATTCATTCATTAGAAAATTGTTAGTTTTTCAAAACATTGCACATTATCCTGTTTAACCAATGCGTATTCATTCTTTTTCTTTAATTTTCTTAATATAATATGTACATTTAGTATATTTACTTCATTTAAAAACATCACTCATGTTTGCTAAATAAGATAAACTTCATAAACATATTTCATCCCATTATTATAGCGCGTTGTTATGATTCATTTAAAATTAATCGCATTCCGAATGTGAAAGCAGAATTCTATGTTTTCTGGATTATTCTGTTCATAATAAAACAAGTAATCTGGAATCTAATTATCTTGTTTTTATAAAATTTATCATTTGCACCGCTTGATTTAAAACGTCTTATAATCTATTCTTTATTCATTTTACTACCATTCCAAATAAGATTTTATGATTAAAATCTATTTTTTTACTTTCTCCATTGTTTTGTATGCTTATTAGAATCAAAAATGGAAAATTGACTCTCATGTGCAAACAACGAATGACTCCAATAAAATATTAGCTGCTTTATCATTGACTTTGAGAAACTAAGTCTTAATTTTCTCTATTGCTTGAACTCACACAAATTGACTTCACCGCAGAATGACCCTTCAAACCAGCTGATATGAGTACTTATCCAGTTGTTTCACAGGTAAAATTAAAAAGGAAAACTATTAATTGAATTTTACAGTGCTCAAACTTTGGTTTTTCCCATTTTTTTTCAGCTAAAAATCTTTTTTTTTTTTTTTTTTTTGAGTTAGCTTTTTTGAACAAAAAAATTTTACTCTTGTAATAAGCTCCATTTCCCTTTCTCTAAAAAAGCTTTATAAACAAACAGTAAGCAATCAAGCTGGATAAAATTACAAATTAGGTGTTATCCCACTTTTATAATAAAAATTAAAAAATCCGGTTACATTTGTTGTTTTCTTACTTTTTTTAAGCACAACATTTTTTCTACGTTAACAAACAAAATTACTCCCAACGCCAAAAAAAAAAAAAAATTGTTGATCACATTATTTGATAAATTTATTTAAAAGCATGGGAATAAAAATTCGGTGTTCAATTATATTTATGTGGATTCATTTAAAAATAATTCGAATGTAAAAGCAGGATTTTATAGTCTTACACTATTAAAATTCGAAGGTAAACAAACATATCTATCTATGTATGTATGTGCGTCTATCTTCTCACGAACAGCACCACGCAGAAAGTCGCGGAAGGTACCAAAAGATCGGGAATTTTCCGGGGAAGCCGTATTGCCTATTTATATTCCGATATTGTAATTAGTTAAAAAGATATTAATTAAAAACCTTAAAACGCCTAATTGTTTTACTCCTGCCGGTTGTTTACTTGGCGGAACTTCCGTTCCGTTTCGGCCGAGCGGTAATCTTGCGTTTTCCACCATATTAAAATTGTCATCCAATTTTCGGTGTTGAAATTAGACAAAAAATAATTACAGAATCGGAAAGATCATTTATTTTGCCACGATACGGTGCAATTGTTTTTGTAAAATAACAATATCTTCTATTTTTTTCGAATTTTTTAAAATAGTGTTAAAACTAATGCGTTTTTATGAAAATTATTTCTAAATCGTTGGGTATGAATTACTTTTCGTCTTATTAAATCGATATTCTACACTGATTAACTTCAAACCTTTCTCTTTTAGATACATTCATTTAAAAAATAAAATTCCCAAAACTTTTTTTTTAAAGAATTTTTAAAAAATAGTCTTAATTTTTACTTCACATTGAATAACTTCGTCATTTATGAAGATAATCTCACAAAATCTTTTTTCCTTGTGTACAGTAATATTATCTGTAACATATACGAAGATTGAAAAAATTGCTTCAAAATTACGGATTTTAAAAAAAAAATTGTGATTTTCGTAAACTTATATTTTTCTGAGAAATAAATTAAAAAGTAGTAATTTGTACATTTTTTATTTCAAAGTACGTTATTTTTGCAAATAGTTGGTGATGTTTGAGAGCACTAACGTAAAAATTATGCCCTTAAAATGAAGGTAATGATCTTTAAAATAATTTAAAATACGCGATTTTTTACATTTAGCCAAACATTGGCGTCGAAAATTAGCTTTGCGCCAAAGACAGTTGACCTGTTTCGCCTTGCACCGCTTCTAACTCAAGGGTTACACTAAAAAAATTCTGCCTTAAACAGGGGGAAATCAGTAACTTTGGCGAGTAAAAAAAAAAAAATGCGACTGAAAAAAATTTTTTTTCGTCATTCGACGTTTTCGACCATCTTAAAATTGTCATCGAATTATCCGTGTTAAAATCAGACAAAAAATAATTACAGAATCGGAAAGATCATTTATTTCGCCACGATACGGTATAACTTTTTTTGTAAAATAACGATATTTTCTATTTTTTCCGAATTTTTTAAAATAGTGTTAAAACTGATGCGTTTACTTTTTTTTTTTTTGTGCCTTCTAAAAGGTTTTTTTCTGATTTTTAATCATTCAAAGTAATTTCTATCTTTTTCAACAATTCGATTTTGTTCATTTCTGCTTATTTTTCCCACCCGTAAATTAATTCTCTCTTCTTCAATGATTGAATTCACTTGCTTCATCCCCACTGATCTGAAATTTACTTCATTTTCAGTGCTGCCATTATGTAAGCAAATGGTATATGACAATTAATTACTCAACGTTGAATAACTTCGTTATTTATTAAAATTATCGCACGAAACTTTTTTTTCCTGTGTAAAAAAATATCATCTGTAATCTGTACGAAGATTGAAAAAAATTGCTTAAAAATTACGGATTTTAAAATTTTTTTTGTGATTTTCGTAAAGTACCGTTTTTGCAATCATGAAAAGTTTAAAAAAACACGGAAGATTTTTTCAGAAACTGTGCTTTAAATATAATATTTAATGCACAGGCTAATGGTTCCACACAATTTTTTTTCGAATACAAAGGTAGTTATAAATGTTACAAAATGTTATTTCTAAAATTATAAATCATTAATAGTTGTATGAAATTTTGTGATGTGTTGAACCCATATTTTACATGTATCGTTTACAGTGTAATTATACTTCAAGCATTCTTTAAAGTTACGAAAGTTATTTTAACTTCAAAATATTTTTTCCTTCGTTTTATGAAACATAATGTAATTTTGTAATACTTTTTTTCATTTATGTATCACATATAAAAGTATTTCTTGCATGTGAAAAATATTTTACATGTACAAAATAATGAAAAAAATATAATTAACAAGTTTTTGAATTAAATACCTGCATATTATCTTTGAAAAGCATAATAAAACTGATAATCTTTACTTTTTTTCTTTAAAAAAAAAAGGGTTGTCTGAAATTTAAAAAGATAAAATAAATAGACACTTTTATCAATGTACATATGTGCGTTAGTATTTTTTGATTCTGAAAAATATGCACAATTTCTTAAAACTGTAATTGCAAAAGTCAATTTCTTTTTTAAAGTGTATGATGTGCTGGTACCCTTGAAAATTTAAAAATGTAGACATTAATAATGCAAGATAAATGTATACATAATTAACTATTAAAACAGTTTTTTATGTAAACACTTATTTTGTGTGTTGTGGAGTGAAATGTGGAACAGGGTCCTCGCCCCTCACTCTGGAAACTGTGCTTTAAATATATTATTTAATGCACAGGTTCCACACAATTTTTTTTCGAATACAAAGCACACAATTTTTTTTCCAATACAAAGGTAGTTTTAAATGTTACAAAAATTAAATAAATGGATACTGTTATTATCAATTTCATTTATCATGTTTTTTTTAACTGTTAGAAAAAAGGTTTATTCAGTTAAATAAGCATAATTTCCGTAGAAAGACTAATAGCAATGTTCATCAATTATATACTTCATTATTAATTGCCAGTCTATTTCCCAAGCCTTGTAATACCTCAAGCATTCTCTCAGGTTACAAAAGTAATTTTAATTTCAAAGTATTTTTTTCTTTGTTTTACTGAACATAATATCATTTTGTAATACATTTTTTCATTTATATACCACTTCTTACAGCAATATTTATTCAATATGAAAAATATTTTACACACATATGTACCATAATAAACAAAACATAATTAAACATGAAATAGCTGCATGCATGTTATATGTTGTTAGTTATTATATTGCTATTTCATAACTGTGTCATGATTCACAAGCTCACTCATTTTATATAATTATTATAGTTTTTGATTTCATTCAGGAAATTTCATACCACTGAATTCATTACCAATAATTTTATGAATTCTTATAAAAATATTTCTTGAATATGTGAAACATTTTATACACATATGTAAAATAATGAGCAAAACATAGTTAGCCATATATTTTTAAAAAATATTATAAAACTGATTATCTTTATTTTTTTTTAAAAATTTAGTTTCAAAAAAGACACTTTATGAATTTCATTTGTCATTTTGTACGTTTTTTTATCAATGCACATATGTATGCACTCGGTAAAATCCCGTGCAACGCCGGGCCATGAAAGCTAGTCTTACACTATTAAAATTCGAAGGTAAACAAACGTATCTATCTATCTATGTATGTGCGTCTATCTTCTCACGAACCGTACGACGCAGAAAGTCGCGGAAGGTACCAAAAGATCGGGAATTTTCCGGGGAAGCCGTATTGCCCATTTATATTCCGATATTGTAATTAGTTGAAAAGATATTAATTAAAAACCTTAAAACGCCTAATAGTTTTACTCCTGCCGGTTGTTTACTTGGCGGAACTTCCGTTCCGTTTCGGCCGAGCGGTAATCTTACGTTAAATGCGAGTGAAAAAGTTATTTTTTCGTCAATTTTTCTTTACATAATTTTCAAAATTAAATAACTATATATGTCAGATTAAGATGATAAAATGCATTCAATGCACTTCTGAGATTCATTTAAAATATTTATCGGTGTCAAATTTTTTGTTTTCTTTCATAAAACTTATAGTTTACTTTAAAATAATGCCTAATCTATATTTCTTTTTTTGACATATAATTTCATAATTTTTTATATGGAAGAATTTGCCCATTTCGAACCTTTTTTTTTGCATAACTTCCTTAGAAAAAAAGCTAATGGTCATATATATATATATATTATATATTCTTTATTATTAATTGCGTGTTCTTAATATGTCATAAATCAATACATTTTTTGCGATACATTTAAATTTAATCTTCTATCGAAATCTTTCAATCGTTATGTGAATATCCTGTGGATCCCCTCAATTAAAAATTAATTTCAATTTGAACCTCCCATTCATTATTATTGCCTATTTTCACGCTCCGCTATGGGTCTGTGTGGCGTAGTTGCATGGCGCGTCGCTTTCGCAAGGTATCTAATTCTTTCTTGTGTCTGGGTTCGAATCTAGAGAATTCGATTTTGTTCATTTCTGCTTATTTTTCCCACGTAAATTAATTCTCTCTTCTTCAATGATTGAATTCACTTGCTGCATCCCCACTGATCTGAAATTTACTTCATTTTCAGTGCTGCCATTATTTAAGCAAATGGTATGTCACAATTAATTGCTAAATGAGCATTTTTAATCAATTTCATTAGAAAATAATTAATAAGTTAGTTTTGTATAATATACTTTTTTTCGCAGATACGTGTTTAAATAATTTAATTAACACAGAGTGGAATGAAAAACTATAAAATTAAAATTAAAAAAGTAAAATGTTTTTATCAAATAGTATTATTTTCTTTTTGAATGTTTTTTTCAGTGAATGTTAGCATATAACTAGGTTTTCCCCCAAAAGTGGATTTTTAACACTTACATATGTTTAATCAAACATCCAAACGCTTCAAGAGTTATCTGTAGAATTTTTTTTATTAGTATTTATTGATAATGGATTTAAATTAATATATTTTTTTAAAATCAAAGGGGAATGTTTCTATTATTTTATTATTAAATTAATTATTTGTTAATAAAAATTATATCGCCTATTATTTAGGATAAAAATACGTTCTAGAGAGACATTTTTAAGCTAACTGTAAGTAACGATTGATTAATTAATGAAAACCTGAAAATTATTTTATTATTTTAGATTCCTAAAAACTATCTATTATAAAAAAAAATGATTTTTTTTTTAAATCAAGCATCAGAATAGTTTTGTGCGTTTTTATGAAAATTATTTCTAAATCGTTGCGTATGAATTTATTTTCGTGTTATTAAATCGATATTCTACACTAATTAACTTCAAGCCTTTCTCTTTTAGATCCATTCATTTAAAAAATAAAATGACCAAAACTTTTTTTTTCTGCGATTTTTTAAATATTAGACCAAATTTTTACTCAACGTTGAATAACTTCGTTATTTATTAAAATTATCTCACAAAACTTTTTTTCCGTGTGTAAAAAAATATTATCCGTAATCTGTACGAAAATTGAAAAAATTTCTTGAAAATTACGGATTTTAAAATTTTTTTTGTGATTTTCGTAAAGTACCGTTTTAAAAAAATATTATCCGTAATCTGTACGAAAATTGAAAAAATTGCTTACAAATTACGGATTTTAAAAAAATTTTTGTGATTTTCGTAAAGTACCGTTTTTGCGATCATGAAAAGTTTAAAAAAACACTGGCAAGATTTTTTGAGTTTTTTGCGCATGCCCGGTAGAGTTAATGAAGGTCAATGTTAAAAAATGCATTTAATGCATTTCTGAGATTCATTTAAAATATTTATCAGTATCAAAATTTTTGTTCTCTTTCATACAATTTATAGTTTACTTTATAAAAATGCCTAATGTATATTTCTTTTTTTGACATAATTCCATAATAAAAACCATGATTTGCGTCAAGGTCACTTTGCGTTTGCTTTCTGTTTGGAAGACGTGAAAGGTTACGGTTGATTTGTGTTTCGCTGACGTATTAAAAAGGGGAATTCCCTTAAATCATTTGCCGCGGGACAAAACAGATAGTTTTTTTATTATTAAAGATTGCTTTATTAAAGAACAGTGGAATATAAGAAAAATATATCATAAAAAAAGGAAATATTCTGAAATATATTTTCATCACATGTATTATTTTCTTTTTGAATTTTATACTGTGAATATGTAAATAAAGGCTTATGAACATTTTAAATCAATTTTATCATAAAATAATTAATAGGTTAGTTTTGTATAAGAAACTTCGAATATTTCAAAAAATCTTCACAATTTTACTTCAAGATTTAAAATAGTAGTGAAATTTTGTATTTTGAAAAATTTCTTCACCCTGCCCACCCACTGATCTGAATTTGACTTCATTTTCAGTGCTGCCATTATTTAAGTAAACGGTATGTCACAATTAATTTACTAAATGAACATTTTTGATCAATTTTATTCTAAAATAATTAATAAGTTAGTTTTGTATCAGATACTTTTTTTCCGTCAGATACGTGTTAAAATAAATTAATTAACACAAAGGGGAGTTGAAAAACTGTAAAATTAAATGTTTTTATCAGATAGTATTATTTTTTTTGAATGTTTTTTTTCAGTGAATGTAAAATTATAACTTAGTGTTTTTTTAACACTTACATATGTTTAATCAAACATCCAAGCGTTACAAGAGCTATTTGTAGAATTTTTTTTATTAGTATTTATAGCTAAGGATTTAAATTCATATATTTTTTAAAATCAAAGGAATATTTCTATTATTATAAAATTAAATTAATTATTTGTTAATAAAAAGTATATCGCCTATTATTTTGAATAAAAATACGATCTAGACCCATTTTTAAGCTAACTGTAAGTAACGACTGATTGATTAATGAAAACCTGAAAATTATTTTAGTATTTTAGATTCCTTACAACTACGAGTATCTATTATAAAAAAAGGATGACTTTTTTTAATTAAGCGTCAAAATAATTTTAGTTTTATTGTTTAAATTTATTATTTTTTTACTAAAGCAATATTGTTTTTCAAAAGTCAGTAATAGAAATTTGAAGATAAATCTTATACCTGAGGGGAGAGTAAGGAGGAAAATAGTTCTACACTCAAAAAAGTCACTGTAACGCTGTGACCTGAAAAGAAACCTGTTTGACATCAGTAAGATCTGGAAGATATTTTGAAAAAGGGTATTGTAATGACGTTAATATATATGAATCACACACATACCAGGAACTTCGATAAAGGAAGGGGAATTTCCATGGAAATATGTTATGCATTCGAATATGCACGTGCAACGCCGGGTTAAATGGAAAGGAATGAAACCCGTCTCACAACGAAAAGAAGTTAACAAATTTCGAGAATGGGAAATTTAATGACATTGTTTTGGAAACGAGAAAGCCCGAGCGATGCCGGGCCATGCACTCGCATCGTACGTGTACACACCCACACAGAAGTTCTGGCATCATGAGGGAAAGAGGAAGTTCTCATGGGGATTAAGTTATACACTCGGTAAAAGCCCGTGCAACGCCGGGATTAGCGTAGGGGGGGAAACATAGAAGCCAAAGTAATTTCGAAAAAGAATACTGGTCATGCTGCTTTTGTGAAGGGAACGGAAAATTTATAAAAGTAGAGAAAGCCCGTGCAACGCCGGGCCATGAAAGCTAGTTTTTGTATAATTTTCTATGTACAGAATTCTTCAAATTCTCTTGTTTTAATAAAATGTATCAATTTCACTGCATCATTCAAAATGTCATTTAATGCATTTTCTATTAATTTTACTACTGTGATTCAATATGTCATTTAATGCATTTTCTATTAATTGTACTACTGCGATTCAATATGTCAAATAAGTTATGATTAAGTTTCCTTTTTTTTTTTCTTTCTTCGATCTTTTTGTATGCGTATCAGAATACAAAAAGGGAAATTGGCTCTCATCTGCAAACAACATACGATTCCAATACAATTTTAATTTATTTATCATGGAATTTGGAAACTAAGTCTCTCTCTCTCTCTCTCTCTCTATATATATATATATTTCTTGGATTCACATAAAATTCTTTCTCATAGAATGGCCTTTTAAACAAGCAGATCTGAGTACTTCTTCAATAGTTACAGCAGAAATTAAAGAGGAAAACTATTGATTAAATTTTATAAAATTCTTACAGAGCTCAAACATAGATTCTTCATAACTTTTTTAAATATTTTATTCTCTCGTCAAGTTAGCTTTGCCGGACGGACTATTTTTCTCTTATCAATTATTTTTTCCGTTCAAGTGCTTTATAAGAAAAAACAGTAAGCAATCCAGCTGGATAAAATTACTGATTTATACAGCAGGTGTTTACCACTTTTATATTAAAAATAGTTAGTTTTCGAAATATATTTTTTATTTCCTTTTTAAGTAGAATATATGTATTACGTGAAAAAATAAAATTATTCCAAACGATATTTTAAGTATCAACTGAACGCAAAAATAAAAACAACTGTTAAATTTTTGGATACTTGATAAATTTAGTGAAAAATATGAGGATCAAAATTCCGTGTCCGATTACCTTTATGTCACTCTTTTATCCTTTTTGTTTCCATTATATTTTCTTAATGTGCATTGAAAATAAACAAAAACAAGAATTGGCATTTAGATTTATATGTGGTTTACAAAGGGAAATGTTTTTTCCTTTTAATTAATTTTAAAAATTCAACAGCAGTTTTTTTTTAAAACAAATTTTAGGAGTATTAATAAAAGTATATTTTCAAGTATTTTGTGCCTTAAGTTTTTTTTGGGTAAGTTTCTGGAGGGAGGCGTAAAAATACAACAAAAGATTGCCAATCCATTGTATAAAAAATTATAGTTTAAAAAAAACTAAAAAACACCCTTTTATAGTTAATCGAACTAAGTTGTAACTTAATCTTTTAGCCGCCAAATCTGGAAATGGGATCTTAAATTAGTCACCAGATGCGGGATGGGATCTGAAAATGGGAAATCGTTAATCCTGATCAGGACAACGGAACAAAATTATTAAATTATTGTATTGTCACCGGTGAGCAGAATTTCGAATTAATCTGACCTATTAAAGTGGGTAAAAATGGAGCGTTAAATACAAGTGAAGCTTTTTGAAGGGTGTTAAAAATTAACCTTTTTTCTTCGATGCTGTAAGCAGTTAAAAGTTTTGTGCCTCCCCAATGAAATAATAATTTAAGAATTGAATCTAGAATAAAGATTATATTACCTTATTTTGTATTTGGTGTTTAATCTAACAAAAAAAAATCCTTCGCCAACAGCTTTTTAAAACGTAAAAGGGCCGTTTCTTTTACTTATTACGCGCAGTTTTTAAATTGAGTTTCGTTCTCGTTGTTGCTGCTTAGCATGAAGAATTTTGGATGTATAAAAATATCTTATGCTAGCCATTACCCACCCACTTCGCTGAGTATTTCATGATGTTGTACGATTATATACTGTTTACCTGTTCGATTGCATTGAGAAAAACACTCTTATAATCTTCACCTCTAGGTTTAAAAGGGACAGGATGTGAATTTCTAAAATTGAAGTAGCATAATACTACTATATAGAAGCATCTCCCATAAAAGAATGTTTTGAAAATGTGTCATTCTTTTCTCCATGATTCTTTTTTGTCGTGAAAATAGTTTTAAAATAATTACATATTTGCACTCTGATTCAAATGACTCTAAATCTCCGTGTATCTTAAAATTGTTATTCACTTATACACTTTTGAAAAATCACGATTACGAACGTATAGTCGGATCCTCAGCGTGTACAAGACATTTTTTCAAACTTCGTCTAATACCGAATATTTCTATGAAAAATACATATTATTTGGTGACAATATACTTCATGTAAATTGGTGTAAAATATAATAATCGAATATTATCTTATGCTTGTTTTATCCATTTATTAAATTTTTTTATTAATGAATGAATAATTATTTCAAATAGCTTATTCATTCGTAATATAATAACTAAACCAGTGACAAAAGCTATAATGCTTGTTATAATCATGTATATTAGCGTATAAGAGACTAGCCGTTACCCATCCGCTTCGCTCGGTATTTCATGATATTTACCCTGTGATTGTTCGAATGTAATGAAAAACATTCTTATAGATCTCACCTCTTGATTTAAAAAGAACAGGACCTTCTAAAATTGAAGTAGAATTATCTCTTTTCTGCTCCCGCAACCCCTAAAGTGGATTTCAGCAAAACTCATTTTTAGTGGATCTCTAACCAAAATAAATATGCATGTCAAATTTAAAGTCTAAATCTAATAGTTGAAAAACGGAAATTTTATTCATCGATAAGTCCCGTAATCCCTTTTGAGAGTTGATTTCCCTTCGACTCATTCTTGGCGCATTTCATTTCAATAACAACAAAAACATTCTTATCCAATTTCATTATTGCAGGTCTAATCATTCGAAAACGGGATTTTCTTTGATCTATACGCCCCATAACTCCTCGCTTCCCCATATAATTCGAATACCGTAAAAAAACCATTTCTTAGCTGACCTCTATTCATCAAAAGGAACATGCTTATCAAATTTCAAATATGTGAATTTAACAGTTCAAGATCAGGAATTTTTTCCCTATCGATACCACCCCTCTTTAAGCTTTCGCGACTCCCCTTGAGGGACGATTTTTGAAAAACTTGTTCTTAGAGGAACTCGATTCAAGGAAAAGAGTATGCCTTCAAAGTTTCGAGTTTGAAGGTATAATAGTGCTCTAATAGTTCAAAAACCGAAATATTTATCTATTATGCCACCGCAACACCCTCTTAGTGATCAATTTTTGCTAAAAAAAAAAACCTTTGGTAGCGAACATCTATTCCATGAAAGGAACGCGACTACCAAATTTCACGTTTGTAGATCGAATAATTCAAAAACGGAAATATAGTCAGGCCTCCATTTTATGAACTTTTCCTTGAACCAATCACATAAAGTATATTGAAAAGGAATCTAACGAATTTTCTATATAACGAACTTTCTTTCGGGATCTATCGACTTCGTTAAATAGTGGTCCGACTGCATTTATCTTCAACGCCCCTTAATCACTAGTAACGCGCCTTGAGGGTCGACTTTCGCAAAATCCATTCTTAGTGGATTTCTACTCCATGAGAGGAACATGCCTACTAAATTTCAAGTCTGTAGGTCTAATAGTTCCGCAGATATTGTGATGAGTCGCTTTTCTCCTTTATATATATAGACTAGCCGTTACCCTCCCGCTTCGCTGGGTATTTCATGATGTTTTATAAATATATCTGTTTATATTCTGACAGACAGACAGACAAAAATTTTAAAAATTGGTTTTTTGTTATGAGTACCGTATATACTTTTAGTGCATTAAGTAAAAAGCTGCTAATTTGAAATTACAAACAGACACTTCAATTTTATTTATTTGTATAGATATAGATTGGGATTATAATAACTATCATTTAAATGTGACTAAAAATGTAAATAAAAAAAATAATAAAAAGATTAAAACTAACCGTAAAACTTATCTTTTTTGTTTCTTGCATTGCTTTTTACTTATGAAGCCTTGATTTATTATTTTTAAAAGTGCATCCGAAACAGCCGATGCTCTACTTAACTGAACAGTGAGATAACTATCATAAAAAAAAATTATGGCACGTGTCAGCGTATTATCATGTGCGTGTAACACTGTTATGTCTCATGAAGAGCATCGGTCGCCAGTAACCAAAACAACGACTTCATTAGCTCAGCTTGGCGTTCATTTCTTGGCATTCAGTTTCACGTTCACCCGTATAATTTACGTTCCCGTAAGAATACGGGAATAAAATATAGCCTATGTTACTCCCCGTTAATGTAGCTTTCCATTAGTGAAAGAATTTTTAAAATCGCACCAGCCGTTTCCGAGATTAGCCGGAACAAACAGACAGACAGACAGACAAAATTTTTAAAAATTGGTTTTTTGTTATGAGTACCGTATATACTTTTAGTGCATTAAGTAAAAAGCTGCTAATTTGAAATTACAAACAGACACTTCAATTTTATTTATTTGTATAGATATAGATTGGGATTATAATAACTATCATTTAAATGTGACTAAAAATGTAAATAAAAAAAATAATAAAAAGATTAAAACTAACCGTAAAACTTATCTTTTTTGTTTCTTGCATTGCTTTTTACTTATGAAGCCTTGATTTATTATTTTTAAAAGTGCATCCGAAACAGCCGATGCTCTACTTAACTGAACAGTGAGATAACTATCATAACAAAAAATTATGGGACGTGTCAGCGTATTATCATGTGCGCGTAACACTGTTATGTCTCATGAAGAGCATCGGTCGCCAGTAACCAAAACAACGACTTCATTAGCTCAGCTTGGCGTTCAATTTGGCGTTCATCTTGGCATCCAGTTTCACGTTCATCCGTTAATTTACGTTCCCGTAAGAATACGGGAATAAAATATAGCCTATGTTACTCCCCGTTAATGTAGCTTTCCATTAGTGAAAGAATTTTTAAAATCGCACCAGCCGTTTCCGAGATTAGCCGGAACAAACAGACAGACAGACAGACAGACAAAATTTTTAAAAATTGGTTTTTTGTTATGAGTACCGTATATACTTTTAGTGCATTAAGTAAAAAGCTGCTAATTTGAAATTACAAACAGACACTTCAATTTTATTTATTTGTATAGATGAAATTTACTTCGAAATGATCGAATTCGGTCAAAACACATACTTTTTTTTAAAAAAATTATTGGATAGAGCTATCTTTTGGCTTTACAAAACATACTTTGTTTTGCTTCTACGTTACCTAGAGGCCAAGTTACATCAATTTCATAAAATTAAAAAACCCGGCAATGGGTCTTTATCAGAAGTGGGCATTTATACACTGTGTGTGTGCTCAAGATCTATCATGGTGAGTCTGATAACTTAAAATATTATGAATATATTTTTTATAAAACTTTTTGAACCTGATATTTAAATTTTTTTCTGGAGATTGCTCTAAAATATTTCTTATTGTATGAATATTTTTTGAGTTATGGCCTGTTATTTAAAGAATGGCTCATTAAGAATGTCACATTTCTTATTATATTCCCTTGATGAGTTCTAAAATTTTTAAATTCGAATAAAACATTAAAATTTTAGTACATTCTCTAGATAAATGCATCCAATTTGTTTTAGTAATATGATATATGTTTATTACTTTTTTCTCTAATTTCTTTGAAGTTTTTCAAAAATATATTGGTAAAATTTCACTTAAAACCCTATTATTATTAGTCTATATATATTTATCTTGTTCAAATTTTCAATCGTTGATAAAATACTTTCTATTCATCCATTCAAAGTTGGAGTTGACTTACATTTTTTTTTATATATATTACTTGTTTCAAATATTGGTAGTTAAATATTAGTATTCATTCTTAAAAAAGCATTTATAATGTTTTTAGCACGCTATATTTTAAAAAAGAACTCCGAACATGTTCCGATGCTTTTTAAGCCACCTGTTCAAAAATTTAAAAATAAATCTATATCTGTAAAATTATACGAAAAAGTCAAAAAAAGAAGAAACATTTATTAGATTTAATAACATGTTTATATTTTTAAATAATTAAGTTATTTTTTAGATTGAAGGGAAAAAATTTATTTTTAAAATTTTACACTAGACATTCTAAAAAATAATATTTTGCTGAAATAAATATTTATTATAAACATGGAAATTAATACTTAACTGTTCAATATTTGAAAAAGATGTAAAATTCCTAAGAACTGATCAGAAAAGAAAAAGAAAAAAAAAAGAACATGCTAAGATCTTTTTATCAAACGTAGTTACTCTGCAGCGAATCCTTAATTTTTTTTATCTTCTGAAAAATAATACAAGAATAGTTCTTAAATGAAATGAGTACAAAGTTGTTCAATAATTCATCCTTAATTCAAAACAATATCCGAAGACAGAATAAAGATAGGTTGACTAAATAAAATCGTCTGCTCCGTAAGTGGAAACGGCATCTGAAGACGAGGTAAAACTAAGGACTAGCTTAGTTGTCTCATCTGTGGATATTTTGTTCCATTCTTCTACTATGGCAGATTTGAGCATTTTCTTGGATGTTATTACGTTTTCCTTGATTATTTACTCGAGTAAATCCCATAAATGTTGTATTGTGCTTAGGTTTGGGGACTAGGATGGCCTACGGGATTGGTTTGGGACATGTCAGAATAGCCACGGCTTTACAATGGGAGTCATTTGCTCGGTACCTTTGGGCCGCTGAAAGTAAAAATCATCACTCACCGTAAATTTCTTGGCACTTTCCCTGATATTTTATTTCAATAAGTTAAAGTAATCAATTTTGTACATTGTTGATTCAATAAATTCCAGATTACTAACCGAAAGGCTTCCAATGCACCCCCAAACATTACACCTCTTTCTCCATGTTTGATAGTCGAAAAAGGATTCTCTTTCTTAAGATCTGTCCAAGAATTTTTACAGGCATATTTTTGTTCTTTTTGATGCCAAATTACAAAAAAATACTTTCAATTGAATATATTACATTTTTCGAATAATTATGTGTCCTATTTAGATGTTTTTTGGCAAAGGTTATTCTCTTAGCTCTGTTCACTCGAGAGACGAATGGTTTCTTGAGCGTAACTCGGCCATGATAGTCATCCTTTGTCAATTCCCTTCGAATTGTGGTTAAAGTCACATTCTTTTGCAAGATCTCAGCCACACTTTTAGCTATTTGTGAAGCTTATAGTCTTGGATTTATTTTCATAAAGAGTATTACAAAGCAAGATTCTCGAGGTGACACTGCAAACGGCGGACGGATCTTGGCGTGGACGTTAAAATTTTAGTTGATTTGTAGTTTATAAACACTTTTTGAATCAATAAATGTCTCCTATTAACAGTTTCAGCAATTTCCTTAAAAATGTTGCCCTTTTCTGAAGATACCCGGTGATTTTTCTTTCAATAATGTATCGATCTCTATTCTGTTGCCTGCCAGGGAGCCACAAAAGTTTTCAAATCTCAAATCCTAAATAATTCGTAAAAAAAAGAAAATGGTATAATTACTTAAAAACATGATTTACTGCAATTATTTTACAATGAAAGGTCTTTAAAAGCTCTATTTTGTAAGTGTACGCAGACTTTTGGCGCGGATGGTTGGTGATTATTTGAAGGTCATTCTTGTTTTTTTTATGTTAAGGTAATATTTGTTGTTGCTGTTTGAATAAGGAAATTTTGAAGAATCCCTGACAGCTATCTTGATTTTCTAAAGCGAGATTTTAATAGTAATTATAGCATAAACACGTAAGATGATTGTCTGTACGCAGACTTTCGGAGGCAAGTGTATATGTAAAATAAGACACAAACATAGAGAGAATTATTTAATAAAATCACTACATAATTGAAAAAATTACAAAACTTTTATTATGAAATTTAAAAATTTTTTTGTTGTTGTTGTATGTGAAATTATTTTAAAAATATTAGGCATTATTTAGAGAAAAAAAAGCATCTTGATTCACTATATGCACATATAATGGTGGCCAAAATTGTGGAAACTTTCAGAAATTTTTATTTTTTTTAAATATGCATGCTTATAGAAAATGTTAAAGTCGTATGTATATCATTTTGAAGAGAATTCTATACTGAATTCAATATATAAAAGAAAAAAAAAATCAAATATATTTGCAATGCAAAAAAAAGTTAAACTGCAATAACTATCGATTTACATCAGATACTGATGATAGCAGTGGGTTATCAGTATTTAGTTAGTAGCCTTTATTTTTAAAAGCTTTTATTTAACTTACAATGTATGTATGTATGTATGTATGTATGTAATTTGTTCGGGTGGAATCTTGCAACTCAATTTTGAAGCTGATATCTTCCTCCCATTGAGCTGAAATTTTGTATACACGTTTAGTTTGGATGACAATGCATGTTTTGGCCATTTATATTCTGATATTGCAATTAATTAAAAAGATATTAATTAAAAACGTTAAAATAGTTTTGAGCGCCAACTTGGATATATCTGCATTGTTGTAATAATTTTATTGTTACAACAATGACAAAAGTTGGCGTCGAAAATCGGTTTTCAGCCAAACTGGAATTTCATAACGTTGCGCTATTGACAGTATTAATTAACTTTGTCTAAAAAATAATTACATTTCTACAACGTAAAAACAATCTAATTTCTACAACGTATGCAATTTTTTTACAAATTTCTATCTATTTCCTTGGATTTAAATTCAAAACAAAAAAGTAGAGCTATTTTTCAAGTAGATTGGTACATTGTATACCTTTCTCAACGCTGCCAAGTTAAACTGAGATGGAGTATTGAAGAAATTCTTTAAATAATTTATCTAACTTTAATCTATGAAACTCAGACAAAAAATAATTACAGAATCGGAAAGATCATTTTTTTAATGTATCTTACCCATCAAAGAGGAATCTGCTAGGAAAACAATAAGAATATTATCTAGAAATGCAATATATTTTCGATTAAAAAATTAATTTTACAATAAAATGAAGTAATTTTTTAAAGAAATTGTCTAATTTTAAGCCTACGAGTAATTTAAATATACCTCATTTTATCACCAGTAATCTAAACACACACTACGACATGTGTCCTTAAATTTAATTACAAATAGAATCTGTTAATTTTATTTGAATTTAATTATTGATTTTTTCAAAATCAAGTTTCTAAAGATGATCTGAGCAATTAAAAAAAAATAGATTCTTACGTAGAAGATATTCAAGGTCCAGCAAAAAATTTATCATTATTTGATAAAACTTTCTTTTTTGATTACAAAATGCGTTTTTAGTCTTAAGCATTTTATTGATTAATACAAATATTTAAATGCCTTTTGAAGTTTTTAATAAACAATTAAAATTTTCTTCTAATATGTTAGAGAAATACATCCCTTATCTTCAAAATATTTCAAATAAATAATATATTCTTTAAGTTTTTCAAAAATAGTCAAAATTTTAATTAAACATTTAATAACTTTGTCATTTATGAAGATATATATATATATATAATCTCACTAAACCTTTTTTTCGTGTGTAGAACAATGTTAGCCAAAATCTGCATGAAGATTGAAAAAATTGCTTAAAAATTACGGATTTAAAAAAATTGTGTTTTTAGTCTAATACCATTTTGCGAGAATTAATTCAGCTAAACCAGGGATAGCGAACCAGCGTTCAATGAGTTGAACAGGCTGAGAAACCTGTCCAGCGATAACTAAAAAGTAAAAAATAAATTAAATGTAAAAAAACTTTTTTAAGAACAAGCTTTTATTTAAACGCGCTAAAAAGAATAAAATAAACTTTTCCTTTAAAACTTTTTTTACTATCAACTTATAACGTCATTACACAATTTATATGATATAAAAGCTTGTCGCGAGATTTACCTGTGTAGATAAACAAGTAAAATAACTTGACCTGATTGATTTTGGTTTTTAAAAATTCAAACTAAGTAAATATGAGTACTTAAATATTGCGACAAGCTTTTATATGATATAAATTGTGTAATGACGTTATAAGTTGATAGTAAAAAAAGTTTTAAAGGAAAAGTTTATTTTATTCTTTTTAGCGCGTTTAAATAAAAGCTTGTTCTTAAAAAAGTTTTTTTACCTTTAATTTATTTTTCATTAGAGTTGAAAATAGATTTAAGATCTTTCGTTATTGCATGATACCGGGAAACTATTATATTCTCTTTTATTTTATGGGTACCTCATTCACACAGACAAGAGTTTTCAAACTGTGCCACAAGTTTTCGAAAGGATTGAGGTCAAGACAATTCAATGCTCTTTTTACGAAAACACTATTTCGATTATTTTGCTGTATGGGCAAGGAGCAAAATACTGCTGAAAAATAAATGAAGCATTTTTGGGAAACAGATCCCTGATGGAAGGTTGAAGTTTGGGTTCTAGAATAGTGTCAATGTACTTTTTGGCATTCAGTGTCTCATCGATGACATGAAGGTGACCGATACCATCTGCTAATATGCATGATCAAATCATAAAACTGAGTGGGTTTTTCACAGTAGCCTGGATATATGCAGCTTTTCTCCTATTCTACGTCTTATATATTTTCGGTCATCACTACCAAATAAAGATATATTAGTTTCATCGCTCCATAAAACTTGTGACCACTGATCATTTGCCCACCGTAGTGTTTTTAGCCCTGCTGTAAATTGAGATAAGTCTTTTTTCAAGGAATTCTACCTCTCAGTCTTACATCTGATTGTTCTTGAACTGACAAAAACACAGCATCATTCAGATAACTTCTGATGGCCCGTTGATGACATTCTTCTACCTTGGAGACATATTTTTTTTATACTTCTGTCATCGGCAGATGTGATGCACCATTTTTCTGATTTGTTTTTTATTAAATTTGTCTCCTGACATCTTAAGCAAAACTTTCAGACTCCAGATGTAGTCACTGAACCACCAATCTCTCTTGCAATTTTAACATAGGAAAGACGACATTCTCATCACAAATCTCTTTCTTAATATAGTACTATTTTATTTGATGTCATTACTTCCTGACTTAATATCATTGTTGTCCTAGCAAAAAAAAAACTTAGTCCTGTCCTCAATTTTGTTGAAAACATATTGGACCGCAAGAAAACTCTTGTCCGAATAAAGTACCCGTGAAATAAAAAGGAACAAATTGGGCTTAAAACTATCGTCAGCTCAATAAAACATCGATGTAAAGCTGTTAATTAAAATACTGATAACTCATTGCTATCATATCTAATGTATATCGATAGTTATTGCAGCTTAACTTTTTTTGCATTGCAAATACTTGAATTTTGAGTTTTTCTATAAAATTCTCCTTAAAATGATATATACGACTTTGCATTTTGTGAAACATTTTCTATAAGCATACAAACTTAAAAAAAAATATAAGAATTTTCAAGTGTCCACAATTTTGGCCACCACTGTAAATAAGTATAAAAATTAGGAAGTATGTAGTGCAATAGTTTTTAGCAGCATTTGTTTTAAGGCTACAATAAGTGCCTGTTTGGCTTGGGTGTTCTCGGCAAAAATAAATTCTTGGAGCGTTTTCACATCGTCAGAGCTCAAGTGCCTCCCTACAGGGCGGAAACTGGGCGTCAAAATTACTTGCGGCGAGTGGTATACCACCTATATGGTGCCACACACACAAAAAAAGAGATAACAGCTCCCGAGGAATGTGCAAGGCTTGCAATGGTATAACATTAACCCACAACCCTTTTAGAAATAAAATAAAAAAATATGTGAAATTATAGAATCTTTTTAAACGAATGATGTAACTTTACTTAAATTATATGACTTTTCAATTACTTTAAATATATTCTGATAATATATTTTGATAGTTGTAATTTTTCTACAAATTCATTTATCAAATAATTACCATAATAAGCAAGCATTCATACAATAAACTAAAGAAATCTTTCAAAATAAAAAGTATCACTTCTTACTACTTTCAATTCTATTTAAACTTTTCATTAAGAACTGATTCAAAGCAAAAAATGTAAACAGGCAGTCCACAGACAAAATTCATTTATTTACTCATATCAGTTTTGAATACTTTCAAGCACGATGCAACACTATTATTATTCCCATGTAATTAAGCGTTATTTTCAGATAACTTACGACTGGCAACCATAGAAAATAGTTTTTAAATACCTCGGTTTTTTTTCGTAACCAGGTCAGTGAAGTTTCGAGAGAAAATTTCACACACTGTCAATAAGAAATTCTATGCAAACGCGATTTTCATTTACAATTCAAATACATATGAAGCCAAAACTGAAATATATTTATCCTACCATTGTGAGTAAAGTTAATACAAAAGATTTAAAAAAGGTATGTTTTCGAGATTTATGCTTACACATTAAAATCCTTTCACAAATCACCTCCATATAAATTCTGCCAGAATGTTATTACTTTAATTTGGTCTTGGTAGTCAAGTTAAAATTCAAACATATAATGTAGAAATACTTGCCTTGTTCTTATTACATTCCCATGATTTTCTCAAATTAATCCAGATGAGCATACACGATATGAACTTTCAAGAACATATAGAGCTGTATTTTGCTGTAGCTCTTCCCCATAATGCTATTCAGTTCTGCATAGCTTTAGGATTAATGATTCCTCAAAATAACCAAATACAAAGCTGTTCCGTGTTGCTTTTTTTTTTATTGGGCTTGGAGAATTTTGTGCACACTAGAAATTTTCATCTCTGACACTAGCTTTGACTTTTACTTCAGATTGCCTAGTCTTGAAAACTGTTTCTAATATAAAAATTTGATAAATTATTTGATTACTCCCAATTTAATACCGAATGGAGGCATTAGTATCTTGTAGAAGTCTACCAGTGTCTCCCACTAGAAGTTTCTTTTGACAAAGAGCTCGGTCTTACATGGCCTGCTCTGCATTTTGTAGTAAGCTTAGGTGTCTGTCTTGAAAGGCAAACTAGGTAAAACCACTTTGCCAACTTATTAAAAATTTATTTTGAAGTAGTCAATGATATTTCCCATATATGCTTATCATGTTACAACATAGAACACTGCCAGTACTTGCATAATGTTGCAATTCTCTTTTGAGTTACATTTAGAGAACTATTGAGTTACATTTAGGAAGAGATGGGTTTGTATTTCCATTATGAAGAGAGACCTAAAGCTTTTAGATAAACTCTGTCAATAAAGGGGATTCAAACTAATTTTTATTAAAAAAATTCAAACTAAAGAGGAAAAACCAATAAACCACCATTTACATAGTGACAGAAATAAAATCCATCTCGACACTTCCTCTGATTTGCAAACTTAAATCCATTAAATTCCAGTGCTTAAACAGGAATGTTGAGAGTCAGGCTGAATTTGATGAGACCAAGATCTGATTAAGTTAATTTTAATTGAGAGGTTTGATTTCAATATTTTTATATATGAATATTTATGAACCAACTATAAAAAGATCCAAAATATGCACCATGTATTTACATATTAATTAGGATGCTAGATATATTAAATTATATTGTTTAAAAACATTTTAATTTCTATCTTACTGTCCAGAGTGTTTTTGCAGTTCTCACAAATGAAACGAGGCATACACATTTTGTCTTGATCCCTGACAGACAGCTTTTACAGAGCACCTTTTGAGATGCCACTTCAAGTAAGAATATCCTATTACAAAGCTATATTTAAATTTATGACCTTCAGAGTATAAGATTTACACCAATGTTACTAGGAGAATGCCCAGAGTGTCAATTTCAGGTACATGGAAAATTAATATTTGCTACAGCATGAAACATTTATTCTTAATGAGGGGGGGGGGGCCCCTGAGAAAAAAAAGGCAAGTTTTGAATATTATTGTCCATATTGCAAAAGCATAGTTTAAGAAGAATACTTGTCCTTTTATTACACAAGTTAGGAAACAATTATTATTCCTAATGCAAGTAACTGTGACAAATGCTACTTCAAAAATATAGTGAAGTTTGCATGTATAAAATAAGTATAAAAATATCTCAAGATAGAAGTATTTATCAATAGCATTATTTTCAATCAAGACATCCACATGTTTGTGTTCTTTACATAAATTTTAAAACTCTAGACCATATCATAATTCAATACAATACAAATGTCAAAAAATAACCTGCTTCAAGATAAAAATTAAATAAAAAAAGGATGTTAAAAATTATTTTGTGTGTGTGCTTACATTAAAATTTGTTTTTTAAGTAAAGCTTTTAAGAATGAATATAATGTAAACCAATAAAAAAAAATCCATAATAATTTTGTTTATTTAAAATTAGAAAGTATATAAATAAAATGATCACTAATTTAAAAAGTGCATTACTATGTTCAAGAGTAAGAAGTTACAGAATTTTTTTAAAGCATATAAATTTTATTTTCAATTGTAATAATTAGTTAAGCTTTGATGATATCTAATTACAACTAACAAAACTGCATTAGGGCTCCAAATCACTGTTTTAAGATTTCTCTTAGTTAAAAAAAATTAGAACATTAGACAAATATTTTATTAATATTATTTTCCATTGCTTGAAAAATAAATGTAAAATTAATAAATCAAATGTATAATTGTTTTGACATTTAAAAAAGAATGCTGTAAAATAACTAAACAAAAATTATTGGCAATTTATTTAATTTCAAACTTGCATGCAAATCAATAAAACAAAAACCAACAAACTTTTAAAAAATTTAGAAAACTTATTTGTATGTATAAATGTTGTGTACACACACATAAATTACATATATAAGTTCGAGTGGATGTGTCTATTTTTAAAATTGTTTGCTGCTAAAGAGAAAACATGCTGAAAGACTATTATGGATTCTAAGAAATGAATTAGATTATAAGTATACAATATATATACAGTATTTTCCAACAATATTTAATTATTGAGCACAAGGTAGACAAATACTTTATGCAATGCACATAAGGCATCAATTAAAAACAATTGTGTAAACACAGTCAACATAGTATGTGACTAGCAGCACTTTGGCTCCAAACAGATAAAATATAATTAAAATGATAAATATAATCATTTTCATCTAACTATCATATGTAAATGATAAAAACTAAAATCAATCCACAGCAGCTTACAATATCATACATCATTAATCATACAGTATCCACACAATACTATACCTAGATTAAAAATATATATACAAAGAAAAATGCTTATATTGCAGTTTATTTGTTATTTTAAATAATAGAATATATAATTTAAATACAAAGAGCAAATATATATGTGGATAAATAAAATAAAACATTTGTGTTCAATGCTATGTTGTACAAAAAATCTAAAATAATTTCACAAACATTTAATAAAATGTTCAGAATAATTCATTTTCTTTTTGCCAAAAATAGTAAGATATATATATATATTTAAGTGCCAACAAAAGAAAAAAAGTTTCAAACACTGATTTTTGAAACTTATTAAATTTGTACTCTAGATTACATAACAAAGAAATAAATACAATGACCTAAACAAGGCTTAAAAAATATATATACTAACACCCTAGAAAAGTAATCACATCTAAATGTAAGATCACTAAAGAAAATAAGATATCAGAAGACAATTAATAAATTGTTTAACAAATAAAAATAATGTGGTTCAAGGTATTAAATGTTTCATATTGTCATACACAATTTATAGATCTAGAGATACCAAGAGAACTTATAAATAATAGCACACATTTTTTACAGTCCCCAAACACATCTAAAAGACTCATCTGAATTAATCATAAAAGAGCAATTTTGTACACCTTGTTTAATGTAATCTATGAAACAGTTAGTGAAAAAAAGGGGAAGAGTTAAAATAATTAAAAATCTCAAGCAAAATAGATAATATTCTTAAAAACACATACATACATATATATGATCATTTTATTAAAATTAGATTGAAATTTTTATTAAAATTTCTCAAATATTATAAGTTAGATAAAAAGAAACATAATTTACAAATTTTTAAAACATTAAATATCGCAAATTTAACAAGTATCTTAAAATTATGCAATGCAAATAATTGTCAGATTCAATTAATATCAATTTGGATACATAAAGAGTGGAACAGAAGCAGGCAAATATAGATTAGACTGCTAGATATTACAACAAAGACAAATTACATATATTTTTTCCCCTAATACTGAACTTTTTTGCACATAATAAATCAATTTAATTTCCAACTACAACTTTATTTCAACAAAATATTAATTGGTTAACAAGAGTTATGAAGCATAAATTTAGAGTCTAAATCTTCAATTCTTATATTATTCCTCTGGCTTAAGAAGCTTAAAAAATAAATTTAAAATTCTGTTTTTCATAAATTTTACAAAATATTAAAAACAACTATTAATTAATAAAAAGTTTTAAAAACCCCAAAATAAACCCTTACAATAACAAAGATTTTTTTAATTCGAATTAATAAAATCTACCAACTATCAAAATGCAATAATGATGGTGTGGTGAGAAATTTTCAAACAGTGTTTTTAACAGATTAAATTATGATGAAAAATAAATATACTATTGTTTTACCCCTTCCTTTAAGAAAAAAAAAATAATGAGATTCGATTATGAAATGAAAAAAAAAAATTCTACTTATAAATAAAACTTGACTCCCAGACAAAATCTAAAAAGCATAAAACCACAGAAATAGGAATTCATTCTAAAATGAACAATAATTAGACCTTATTATTATGGCACAAATTTAAAGAAGATTGGCATAGCATTTTCATGAGAGATATAAATACTTCTGAAATTCGTACCTGATAAATTTATACAATTTTAATATGTTAAGGAAAATTGCATATATACAGATAATTTAAAATATTTTTAGATGTAGACATTAAGACTTAAAATACTATTGGACGATTATTTTCAATGGAATGTTTTAATATATTCCTCCACAATTCTACACTATACATACTTTAGTAGGCACAACAACTATATCCATAACAATCTTGCTGTACACACACATTTTTGTGTTTTTTTACATTAAAAAAAAGATCTAAAACTCAAATTGCATTTCAAAAATTTAGATTAAGAACATATCACCAAAAGATTTCATCACAATAAACTTTTTCCACCATGCACCATTACATAAATCAGCGTTCTTAGAAATAACACATTCCCGGAACATTGGAAAGTTTGCTTTAATACAAGTTTTAAAAGATATAATTATTTATTTTGTTTCACAGAAGTTTTAAAAACAGTATATAAAATATTGGGTGCAAGGCATTTTTAAAATATATTGGCACATGAAGATATTGGCAGACAGCAGAGTAAAATTATTTAAATGCAAGATGAATCGCTATGCCAATATATACAATCAAAAACTATACCTAGATAAAAAAAATGTCAACTAAAACTACATAAATAAAATACAATAAAGTAAAGAATGGCTTTGGCCTTCACTACAGTAGTTCAGACTTTGCTTTCATGGATTCATCACCAGATGAATATATATATATATTAATTTCAGCTGTGTTCATGTTTATGTGAATTTTTCAAGGGAGGCTTTTCATTTAAATCTCCATGCTAGAAAAGAACAATAAAAAGATAAATTATTCAAAATTAATATAATTCAACCCTTACCACAATTTACCTTAAATTATAATTCGTGAACATTTTATAACATATGAATATAAAGAGAAAATTAACACAGAAGAGCAACAGAAAACCTACTCTTTGATTATACACTTAAGACTATATGGGAAAATAAAAGAAATATATAATCTTGTTTATTAAATACTCAAAATAATACTCTTTTAAAAATATATTTTGAATTTTTCTTTTTGAAAAAAGTCATCTAGAATGTACATTTTTTAATAAAAAATATTGAATTTCTAATTTGCATTTATATGTATGAAGAACATGAAATCAACATAAATTAGTTAAAAAAAAAAAAAAAAAAAAAAAAAAAAAAAAAAAAAAAAAAAAAAAAAAAAAAAAAAAAAAAAAAAAAAAAAAAAAAAAAAAAAAAAAAAAAAAAAAATAGTTTTGTATAATATTAAAACATGAATATTTTTTTTTTTTTAATTTTAAAAAAATAAAAAAAAAAAAAAAAAAAAAAAAGAATATTAACTCTTTAAATAACTGAATAAAATTGTTACTTTTGTATTGTTCATATAATATAACTATATATATATAAAATATTTATTACACATGCTTTTTTTTCTTATATATATTCTACATTAAATATTTATTTAATAGACGCCTAATTTATTGAGCATCTGAGTGATTTAGGTATATTACAATATTACTTTCAAAATCAATTTCCTTTATTTGTATTTGTTTATTATTAGATTGTATTAAAAGTGTACCCAAAGCATTATAAAGTATCTATTTACACACAGCTGCTTAATCTAACAATCATTATACAGATATCTGAAATCTATTATGTTATATCCATCTTCAGTCTTTCTCAAGATGTTCTAGAATACATTTTGTTTGCAATGAAGTTTTATCTATGTTCTTTCATATGTTTTAAATACAGAAATCAAAGAAGGAGTTGCTTTAAAAAAAAGGTAACAGTGTTGAAGAAACCGAAACAGATTTTTACAAGTGTTGGAGTTCAATAGCAGTGAGCGATGTGAAAGTGTGGGTATGTAAGGGTGTAGTGGTGTTTAAGCCCACATACTTGAGAGTGAGACACAGTGAATGAAGGTATGGGGCCTGTTGCGAGTTTACCATATTAAGTATTCTAACTAGTGTATAATAATAGTATATTTTAAAAGTGTGCAATAAAGTCCTGTATTATATTTACAAAAAAGAGTGTGGAAGTGAACGATTTTGAGTAGTGACTGAGTTATTCCATCCTGACCTTTAAAACATAACACTGAAATCACTATGTATGAATACTAGGTTCGAGTGAGTCTACAACACATGTATTCAGATAGTTTGTAAAACAAGTTTTATCTGGATGGGGAAAAAATGTCACCCACCCGCTACAAATAAGTAACTAGTAAATGGCATGGCTGAAGAGAATTTGTTATACTGCCATGAACCAGTAGATATTTTAAACATTCTGTGATCAATGATGCATACTAATCTTAAAGGTTAGCTCTATAAGTATGGGTTCCATACCAGTTGACAGAAAGCAACTTCAATTATATTTCAACATGATTTATACCTTTTCTACAAAATAAGAAAGAACTATTTTTGTAGAGGTTGGTTACTAAGGAAGAAATATGGATTCTATAAAATAATATTACACCTAAACAATCTTGGACAACAATAAGGAGCCTTTAACAAACAGAAAGACTAGTTTTCATCTGTAGAAGTGTTTCTGTCCATTTTTAAGACTAGAATGGAGTTATTTATAAAGAGCTGCTTCCCCAATGTGAAAGAATTCAATCAGTGGAATTAAAGAAAACAACCATTACTAAATGAACGGAATTAATGACCAGACAAAGCACCATTTTCCAATATGTTAATGCCAGGCACCAAATATCATGAACCATCAGGAATAAATTATCCTTTGATTGAGGATATTGCCTCAAGTGATTACTTTTTATTTCCTTTATTAAATAAATTATAATAAAAAATGTAATACAATAAATTACAAAAATGCATTTAGAAGTTCTAGAAAGATGGCATTATGCTACTTTCAGAGGATAATAGATCAAAATTCAATAACAATTTTAAAAATTTAAGTCACAAAATTAAATAACACAAAACAAAATTGTTGTACATTCATCATTTTTTTCCTTCTGTAAAACAGAAGAAATTTTAGGGACAGATCTTTAAATAATGTAGAATTGTCAGCAACCGAAGCTAATAATTTTCCCAATGAAAAAAATGAGCTTATTGTATGACAGAAAAGAATTTAAAGGTGTCTTGTATTAAAAAGATTATATTGTTGATTTTCCATAGGAAATACACAAAATAAATTACATAATATTAATGTTATATTCAAATTTGTTAGGATACATGTTTTAAATCTTCTCCATCTATGCAAGGCATCAAGATCACAAGGCTTCTCCAGAGCACATAATGTGTTGCATGGATTTCACAGGTAAAGATATCTACACAAATCCCCTTCTTGTGCTCGACTTTTTGAGAATCAACAATTTAGTGGATATTGTCCAACTTTGTCAGACCCTGGAGGATTAGGAACAGCAACATAACGTGTTTTAAACAGTGAGTTTTGAGTGCTTGAGCTATTTACAAGCTTCTACAAAAATTAAACTGATTCCAACATTTGGATATTGTTAAAAAAAGGATTGTTGCACATGTTTGCAGGTATAAAGCAATCAGAATTTTAAAAAATTGCTGACTGAATTTTATACAAGTTTTTTTTTTTTTAAATAAGGGCACCCAGTGGCTGAGCGGTAGCATATCATGCTTCCACACCACAGGGCCCACGTTCAAATCCCGGGCTGGGTAAGGTCGACTTAGCCTTTCATCTCTTCAATGGGTCAATAAATTAGTACCAAGTTTGCTTAGGAACTAAACACTGGAGGTTTCACGTCAGGCTGACCAACTGATCAGAATATCTGCTCATGCACCTTAGTGGCCAAGATCACAAAAATTGAGATGGACACAGTAGGCTTTGGCCTTCCATGGGCTGTTGCAGCACTGAATTTAGTTTAGTTTTTTAAAGATATATTTGAAAGCAAGAAGAACTGATGACAAATTAAATAGATATTTAAAATAATGATATTGGATGAAGAAGCATTAAAGCAAAGCCAAATTATATAAGAATACATTTATTTTAAGTTAAAATTTATAATACTAGCCTAATCAATAATTTGTCCCCTCCCTTGGAAATTGAGTTTTGTTATATTATGTATCCCCCCCCCCAAATAGAAACTAATATAATACCAAATATTAATTAGTTAATAAAATTTTAATCTTAAAAGTGTTTTAATATTTAATTTCCTTTCATATACTAACAATAAATATATAAATAATGCACAATTAAAAAAATAGTGAATTTACAATAGAAAAACTGGTATATATATATATATTCTCTGATTATTTATATCTCCACAAAAGTTACCAATTTATTTGACAAATAAATTTATTCATCAACAAGTAGGAAAAGTTTGATTTACATTTCACTTTATATCATTTTACATGAAATTAATAATGAAAGGAGTAATTTATAAGAGGAAAAATTAAATATGTTTTACATTTTGAAAGTTGGTCCAAACTAAAGCAAAACACAGTGTTTTTTAAAATAATCCATGCACCAGAATCTCAAATTCCAAGTGATAAAATGAATTTTGTTAATACAAGGATAGTATATCCAAACATATGTATGGAATTGCATGGATTTGTACAAGTATATTTGTACATCAAAGAGTTAGTTTACATGGTACACACAAATACATTTAAAAAAAAAAACCAATTCTGCTGAATGCTCAAAATGGGGATGAAAGTAATCTGAAATTTATCCAAAATTTTGTTTCAGAAAATGTATGTCTTTTAATTCATTGGGAGAAAAAAAAAATAAAAATCTTAAGTAAAAATATTTTTATTTTCTATGCACTCCCCCCTTTAATTTACACTACAAAAAACATGGGAGATGAAATTAATTTTGATAATTCTGCATTTTGTACAACCCTAAATTTTAAAAAATGTTTTTGCTTAAATTTTACATACTTTCAAATTTATGTCAAACTGGTTATCTCATGGAAATGGTGTAAGTATTATAGTAATGTATGTTTTTTTAAATAAAAATACAGATATAATGTTGAAGTTAAACAAGCAGATTTAAGCCAACATTTTGAAATATATTTTATAAGCTTCTGTGATAAATTTAAAGACAATCAAAGAGAACAATCAAGCAAATCTATGTCATGAAAAAGATATTCAATAACAGATTTAAGAAAATGCGAATAGTTCATTTCTTCAAATAAGGCAGAATATATAAATTTATATTTTTAAAAATTAAAATTTTAAATATTTAATTTAAATGTAAAATTAAAAAGCTAGAATTAATGCATGTTAGAGGAAAGATAAAAAAAAGTTTCATAAATACTATTTTATTCCTTGGTAAAACCATTAAGCCAGTCATTACATTATCCACTAAAAACATTAAGACATTTCGAAAAAACCATTAGTGAAGTACCATTTGGTACTAACATTGTAAACCAAAACATCATTTGTTTCCTGTCACATTGTTAGAAACATACAACTACAAAAAAGAAAAATATTGTGTGTATGACAGAAAACTATTAACAGTCTATTTATGATTAAAAAAAGTCCTTTATTTATAAAAGTTTTTACTGGCCATGAGCCACTTATCTTTATACATACACACACACTTTCAATTTAAAATTTAGAAAATACTTGACATATTTTGTTTTACCATAAATATATATATATATATACACAAAAGTTATCTTGAAAAATCTTTTAAGCTAAATTTATTTATATATTCATTTGAAAAAAAAATTACAGAAACTAATAATTATATAACATAATTAAAAGGTTTAATTTAAGATTAATAATGACTTTATAATAAAATATAGATTGTATGATTAATGACAGAAATAATAACTATAACTCAAAATTTAGTGAAAAATAAGTATTTCACTTATAAATAAATAAAAATCTTATCAAAATCAATTCCATTTATACAATAAATGAAAATTGATTTACTCAAAACACATTGCAAAGTAAAACCAGTCTATGATAACCTTCAAAAATATGAAAACATGCAGAATTTTATTTATAAATAATTTTCCCCTCCATCGTTAATTAATTTAATAATCATACTTAAATAAAGAAGTAACAGTTGGATGAGTTAATTCTAATTTGAACAAAAAAAAAAAAACTATTATGTAAATGAAAATATAATGATTCAAATATTTTTGTTCAAACAGTATAATGATAAGTTATGCACAATTGCATGTTTTACTTCTGAAAGCTTTGCAGTTAATCTCCCCTCTTATTTTTTTTTAAATGCACATAATATTTTTAATTGAGTTCAGATTCAAAGTTTGATGTTTTTTCTGGTGATTTACAGCAAATTATTGTTAGAGATTAACAAATTAGAGAGGAAATTTACATAATTTAAAACACATACTAAAATATACAATGAAGGAATTTATGAATTTAATTTCTTATCTTCTTTAATTTCTTTCTTTCTATTCTTATCTCTGAAAAAATAAAAATTGAATTTAAAAAAAACTGTTAAAATGAATCAATTACTGAACATTGGACTGTTTCTGCTTTTGTGGTTATCTCTGTCATACAAAATTCATTACAAAATAAGAATAACAATATCTGCATATATATTGAAAATTACTTACATGGCTATCCCATGAATCTTTTTTGTTCCAGTCAGTATCAGAATCATCTTCAGATAATTCAGAATATTCATCTTCATGCAAAAGCAAATTATCTCTAGATGGATTTATACCATCCCCCAAACTACATTAAGTTAAGGATAAATTTTTAATGTTTTTAAGAAATAAAATAGACGAATAACCATATTAATGCAAATTACTACCATATAAGGAAGTTTATATTAATAAGCAACAACTAAAAATGAAATAGAGAGGAAGATGTAAAAAATATTTATGAAAATGAAATACTATTAAATATAGAAAATAACAATTTTGGTACAGCATCATTTTGCAAACTTTAAGGACAACATAATATATTAAAAATCCTTCTGTCAAGAAAAGATTCAACGTTTTAATCATTGGTAAATATCCAAAAATCTTTAAAAAGAGCAATACAAACAATAAAGTAAAAAATATAGAATGTAAACACATTCTTTGCTTTAATATAATTTTCAGAATTAAAAACTTTTTTATGAAACACTTCAAAAAGAGATTGAAAATCTAAATAAAACAATTAAATGTATTTATAAATAAAAATAAAATTTTCAAATATTCAATCACAATTAAGCTACACTTTAATTAAAAAAAATCTCAAAACTAAAGCCCATTTGTTTTTTTGCACTACTCAATTTTATAGGTGAAAAAAAAAGTCAGAATTCTTCAGACTGGATGAATAATATTTTAGTTATCATGTGCAGAAATTCTATAATTTAAATTTATCAATTGAACTTGGTACAACATTCAGAATAATCCAGGTGATACAATTCTAAACTTAAAATATAATAAAAATATAAAATTTCGACAGTAGAAACTGGTAGATAGAGAAAAAAGTTACAGACAAGAGATCAAGTGTTCATTTAGGAAGACTTATTTATATTGTGCTTGAAAGTTTGGGACTATTCCTTAAATCATTTAACAGTATCTATAGATTCAGATTTCCCAAGATTTCAGAAATACTTAAAGAACTGAAACATATATAATTCATCTACCTTCAAATAGTTTAAAATATATGATTCAACACAAATTATATACTGAAAACGGCAAAGATTACAAACATATTTTTTTCTTATGAGGAATAATTTTCAAAACGGTTCTTTCAAAGCAGGTATGGATCACAATATGAAAATATTTATAAAAAATTTCTGTCCTCAGAAAAATGATGTGTAGCGTCTTTTATTATAATATAACATGGCATTTAGAATAAAATGCACGAATATAACAGTGAATTAAAAATCTTTCCACAAATCTATAGTTTCTGATCTCCTTACCTATATATTAAATCTACTAAAACAATTGCAATAAATTTTATTGTGCAGCCGCTGCAATCAAACCATATATTTTTTCCCTTACAACATCATACAATTCTACTCTCTATCTTATATCTAACTGATCATTGATACATTCCCCCCATGCTGTTGAGGATATATGACAGTTTGAACACCAATTGAAACACACACACACACACACCACTATCTATCATCTAAACAAATATAATAAAATTAAAGGCACATAAACTTATAAATCAAAACATAATTCAAATTAGTTTTGAAATTTTATATTTTTCAAAAACCATGAATCAAGACAAAACAGAATGAAGCATGTAACACCCAAACAATATTTTACATAGGATTGCCATAAAAGAAACAAAAAACATAAAAATAACATGTTGAAATTTTTTTACATAAATAGATCTAATAAATAATGAAAGAAGACACATAGCTAAATATAGAACACAGTAAATAAAAGCTTCACTAAACTCATTAATCTAGACTCAAGTAAAAAAAAACAGTGCAATTTAATTAGAACAGCTATATATATAAAAAAAAACATGTTTATAAAATGCAAACACACTGCATTATAAGAAGCCTTTTTCCTCAACCTAATACATATCACAGGTATTGATTAGAATTCTCTCTTAATTACTTACCACATTTGGTGTTTCATTTATATAAGTAAACACTGTTTTTACTCTTTCTATATATCGATTATTAAGCAGTATGATTTGGCTTATTTTATAAACTAGTTCCTTTAATATGGATGGCTTAGAGCCCCAATTAGCTTGGATTCATGAAATTCAACTGTGTTTAAAATAAAATATAATAACATGAAACCTAGTAGTATTTGCTTTCAAAAGATATAAAAACTTGATAAAAATTTGAAAAATAACA
This sequence comes from Trichonephila clavata, assembly GCA_019973975.1. Lineage (NCBI taxonomy): Eukaryota > Metazoa > Arthropoda > Arachnida > Araneae > Nephilidae > Trichonephila > Trichonephila clavata. Next base: position 308,081 of record BMAO01022976.1, on the reverse strand, counting down.
ATTGAGGGCAGAGGTTCTTTCTCAGTATTTTTTTTTATTATTCTGTTGACACATTTTCCTCTAATATGAGAGTTCAAGAAACATAAAACAGACAGATTGATTAAAAAAATACAAAATTTAATTTTAACTTAACATAATTTCAATGATTTGGGATTTCTACATGTATTAAACAGTATTCTATGTTGTTATACAGACAATTATGATATGTCATAATTGTATGACACCTATTTTACATACTAAATGGACATAGTTTATTATAAATAAACCTTAAGAAAAAAATGAGTTATTTATAAAGCTACTAACTAATATGTATCATTTGTACACAAAATTTTTACATTCTTAATACAACTTAGAAAGTCATATTTTTAGAAAGGATACATAGGTTTGAAAGCCCGTTTTCTACGAGAAAAAATGCTTGCCAATTGTGCAAATTTTCTTCTTGATACTGCAAAAAATAAAAAAAACATTTACTAACACCTTCATTGTTTAAAAAGTTTTCATATGGTACAAAAAAAATATTTTTGAATCAATATATATATATATATATAGTTATAATCCTAGATCTTAAACATTTCAAAATTTGTTGAATTTTCAATACTAAAATAAATTTAACAAATACAATGAAATCAAAAATAAAAAGTGAAATTAAACTTAAAAACATTTTTATTGTCAATACACCCAACTCTGTTCTTGCACAGAATTTTTTATATTATTTTAATTTAACATGTATTTAAAGAAATATTAATATTCTTTCCACGCGACTTTTTTAAATTTCATTTAACATGATTGCTTACATTCTTAGTATGAAATTTAGCTTTACCTTATTTTTTTATAACTGTGACTTTAGAGATGTAGAACCTAATTCAATTTCTATTTGTCATAATTCTCCAAATTTTATAACTTCAAAATGGAATTTTATCTGATTGAATTGATTGATCTAATATCTCAATATATTGATATTTGTTTGCAAATATCAATATATCGAGTTTATGATACCAAACTGATTATTATGGAACATCAAAAAATACGAAAATTAAGAAAAATACATAAGATTTTGAATTGATTCTGAAATCAGTACATACAATGGCCTAGCCAAAATATCAACACAATGATTAATTACTGAATTCATTCTTAAACCCCCCAAAATATCAGCACCACAAGAGACCAGTCCTAATTTTGTTCAAGAAATCACAGAAAGAATTTCTTTAACCCTTTAATGTGCGGTGGTATCTCTCTGAAACCACCATTTTCTAAAAAATACCTCTAAATGTGCAGTGGTATTTTAATGGAACCAATAATTCTAAAGATATCTTTTAACTCTCTTAAAAGACACTAGATGTCAGCACATGAGAAAACTTTTTTTCCATGAGAAAAATGCATCATTTTAAAAGCCTTTTTTAAATACTCCAAAAAAGATTTTTTTTTAGCAAATAAAAATAGACAAAAATTCAAAGTAAGGTATGTACATTTTTGCTGCATATGCTCTTCATTGCATAACTAATTTTTAGTATGATAAATTATGAAAAGAAGTGCCTTATATAAAGATATTTTCGGGTGGTTTCAGAGTGATACCACCACGCACCTAGAACATGAAAATTGTCCGTTTTTTCTCCGGCTTATAGTACACACATGTGAGAGATTTAGCCCTTTTTTTTCTTTTCTTTGACTCAGGCAATGAAATAACTAATAATTTATGGGGGTTTTGCCATTGATTTGGGGGAGGGGTTTATTATTTCTTTATTACTGCATGTTTTAATAATTTAATAATAAAGAAACAATGAAAAAAAACTTTACTGACTATTGAAGTTGATTTCAATCGGTTATAGTTATATTTTGTATTATTTAATATTTAAAAAGTAATTCTAATACTTAATATTGCATATTTTAGTAAATTTATTACAAAATATATAAAGAATATTCTTACAAATCTGACGCAAATCATATATTGTTCATCCGAGAATTATGTCGTAGGTGCGCGGTGGTACTTCTGTGAAACCACCTCCCCCCTCGGGGGGAATGTACTGTAATTTTTTTTAAAGGTATTTTCTCTGTTCTTAGGTTCTATACATGGCATTTATAATTTATTTTGAAAAATTCAGCGAATTTATTTTTCCGCGCTTCAAAGGGTTAAAGGAGCATGAAGATAAGATATCTCCAGTGTGATTAGCAGTCATACTGCATTCTTATGCAAGCATATGTGTCTATTACCAGAAAGTGACAACAAATAAAATCTTTTTACGTGTAATTCACATCATTTTACCTACTTTTGGTGCTCATGAATTAATGATGTTTTTTTCACTTTTCAATGATAATTTATTTTGTTTGATACAAATGAAATCTTTATGAAATAAAATGTTTTTACATAAAGATCTCATATTTATAATTGGAAATTTAAAAGATAGGGGTAATAAGCTAACTAAAAGTTTGCTCTTCTTCACTTCCATGAAATTAAAATATCTAAAACAAGATTCAATGAACATTTGCACATACTATTAACTGTAAAACACTATCACGAAAATATCAATCAATCATATAAAAATAAATATACATTCAAAATCTTTTTTAAATATAATTTCATATTTACAAAATTATAAGAGCAATTAAAATAATTTATCAAGCTATAACTAATAAACTTAGTAGAGTTTTTAGGATAAAACTTCAGTTGGTAGATTTTATAGGCATAAGGACCTTTTTTTTTTTTATCAAGTTGTACTAACAAGTAGTATTTGTCAAGTACAAGATTTTAGTAAGAAACATGTATTTGTGATCAGCTCAAAATGCAAGAGAGAAGGAATGAAATACATAAAAGTAACAGATACAGACAACCATGGTATCCCAAAGAAAATAATTACACAAAAGCAATGAAGTTCATCATAGACCTCTATACCTTTGTCACACTTAAATTCAATATTTTTAAAAATGTTCACCAACAAAAAAAGTACAAAATTATAAATAATTTTTATAAAGTACATCAATAAAATAATTTTCATTACTACTTATGCACTAATAATACTCTTTATTAGTACAGTATTTAACTTGGTTTTAATGGTCTGCTGAATGTTTATTGATATATCACAAAATCATTCCATTAAAGTTATGGGTTCAAATGAAACACACAAATCATTATTCATGACTTAAAATATTTACATTAGCAACAGTTGTAATTTAGAATACATTACACATTTTGATTACATTAGTAGAGTTGATTTCAGTCAATTAATTTAATAATATACTGATTTATATAAATTTGTGCATGTAATTTCTTGTTATACTTTATTCCTATCAGGAACAAGTGGTTAAAATTTTAGGTATTTACATACTAAACCACCAACTAATTTTGCAGATATTTAAGAAACATCACCAAATGCCACAATAAGCAGCCAATGGTGAAAATCCATTCCTTTCCCTATTCAAACACAGCAATCATATTCATTGCATGCTCAAAGATCAACCTTTTTTTTATAGACTCTACCATTCTTGTGCATGTTGAAACAATATTTTTCATTAAACATGCTAAAAAAATAACATTGTTTATAATTTGTAATATTCTTCTCATATCTTGCAGGGAAAAATAATTAAAATTTTAGATCTATATTCTATGGAAGAGAACACTGGAGTATTTCGGGAGCATCTAAAAAATTATTTAGTTAACAAAATGGACTGAAAAAAAGAACCACAGAACTGCATAACATTTAGATATATACTTATGCAAATTTATATGGCATAGTCTACATAAAGAGACATATGTCAAAATTATGAATGCAATTACAGTATTTTGAATGCCTCAATAATGGAGTACATATTTGTTTTTTGAAAATTTTTATTTAATTCTTTTTAATTTTAGCTAGGAGGGTTAATTGATAAGTAAGATCTCCAAAAGTATAAACTAAGTTTCTGATAAGGTAAAATAATAAAAGAGGTATCAAAATGAAGTGATTTTATTACTCTTACATATTGTAAACTCATTTCTCAAAATAGTCATCACTAACAGCTACACATTTCTTCAATTGTTCCATCCATCCATGAAAAAAGATTCTGGTTGGTTGCATATCCATTTGTGCACGGCTGCCTGAACTTTGCCATCTTGGATTCATCATTATTATCCAGAAAACAAGAGGCAATCCATAGAATATTGTCCTCCTGGTTCTCTGAGTGTCAAGAAATTCAAAACTTTCATTGCCAGCAACTAAAGTTATGCTCATCACCTTTTGGGGTGCAAGTGCTCTAAACTGAGTTTCTGACTAAAGGATTAACATTGAATTCCAACAGGTACTGTGCGACATTACTATCACTTAAGCAATACATCCACAGAATCAGACCGGAAAGAAACATCTTTCTTTTGCATCATGACAATGCAAGACCGTATTGCAGTGCACAAACACAGGATGCCATGGGAAAACTGAAATTCATAGTGGTTCCACAACCTGCTTACAGCCCAGATTGGATACCATTGGACTTTTAGTTGTTCTCAGAATTGAAGGAGATGTTGAAAGTTCAATGTTTTTCAATGGACGCCAAAGTTCAGGCAAGCGTGTGCACACGGATACGCAGCCTACCAGAATATTTCAACACGGACGGAATGAAGAAATGGATAGAGTGATTGAACAAATGTGTAACTGTTAGTGGTGAATATGTTGAGAAATGAGTTTACAATATGTAAGAGTAATAAATTCCCTTCATTCTGTTACCTCTGTTATTATTTTACCTTGTCAGAAATTAATTTTATACTATTGGAGACCTTACTTATCAATCACCCCTCATAAGTTATTTGTTGACCTATTGATACCAAAGGAGAATGCATAGGAATTTGTCTTCTTGCATGTTTGAAAATGATAACAATTTGGTAACGTCTTGTGACTTGGCAAAATTGGTTGAGGGTATAACACACAAGTACTAAATTTATACTTGATGAGATACTTTCTATCAAGTAATGTGTTTAACCAGTAGAACAAGGCAAGACTGTCCTTTTGTATTACTCATTAAAAAATTAACACATTTTATACAAAGGACATTAGATACATAGAGTTATTATGTAGTTAGATTCCATATTGCATCAGAGAGAAAAGGCACTCCCCCTCCCCCCCAAAAATTGGGAAATTTTTCCTATAAACATTTCCTCTCTGAAGCAACTGAATCTAAAAAGTTTTAATTCAAATCTAAACCCCAAAATTTTACTGTGAATTGGTTCTAGGTTTATGACATGTTTCTTTATGCTATTCTTATTCAGGTTATTAAAACATTATTAAAAAACTCCCTATCTCAAGCAATTTTCTATCAGTGATAAATATAGTATAAAATGTTTAGATGCTAAAAAACTTTGAGTGTAATATTTGATTTAAAAAAAAAATTTAATCCAAGAAAATGTACATATGCTGAAATTCTAATAATAAAAACCAGAGGGAAATCTTTACAACCTCAACAAATTAAATAAAACTTATACTTTTATTTTTAAAAAATTGTATGCTAACATTTGAATTAAATAAATTCTGATTTTTTCTTTTGTTAATACTCATTTTCAAATTTAATTTTTTAAGAAATTAGAAATATCTTGACCTAATGGAAGATCTCAGAGAAATAATTATTATTACATATTAAATAATGAACAATTATACTGAATACTTAAAAAAATTTTTAATTAATACAATGAAAAATTGATTAAAACTAAGAATTAAAAAAAAAAAACAATTACATTTTCCCATATTTTTTAATCTTTCTCTAAAAGCTGCATCTGTTTCATCAGCTGAAAATGAATGAGGCATTTGTGGATGGTCTTCAGTTTTGGAGGATTCAGCTCCACCAGAGCTCCTTTCATTGTTTCTGGAAGCTATAAGAAAGTTCATATTATATCTGTGAGAAAAATAACTTATTTGAGAGGGAAAAAAACTATTATGTATTAATTTTACTTTACACAATTTTTTTAAAAAGCAGAAAATTTCTTATGATAAATTAAATTTCTAATAATAAATCTATAAAACAAAACGTAATAACTTCTAAAAATTACATTATTGCACAAAAAAACCATTTCATATACACCATTTTATTGATAGGAGAATGAATCAGAAGAAACTATGAAAACCCATACCAGAAAGAAAAATGAGTTAACTATTTTTATGTAATGTGTTCAAATTTTCATACAATTAAATGTTAAAATTTAAAAAAGATTCATATAAAAACACATGTAAAACTACAACTATTAAAAGTATTTCATTGATTTAATTTGCTTATCTTTTACACCAAAACACGAATAGATGTTTACATCTAAACAAAAGGTACAGTAGAGGATACCTATCACTCTACATCCGGGGTGGGCATTAAGTCGATCGCGATCGACCGGTGGACCGCCAAGACATTTTGTGGTGACCGCTTTCACTAAGACCTAATAATCATCATATGAAGGTCTAGAAATACGGTATTTATTCGAATCTAAGCCGTGCCCCAAATTGTAAACAAGATTTTGTTAAAATTGAAAAATAGTCTAAAATGGTTTATCGATACCCAATTTTACGAAATTAAAATAAATTTAAAAGGAAAACTAAAACAAGGGAATAATTAGCTATTTTATCAGTATTAAAACTTTTTAATACCTGCATGAAGCTGTTTCTTATTGCTCTAAATACCCATCCAACACATTTCCCCCCCTTTCAATTCTAAGCCGCGCCCGATTTTCAGTAGCATTAACATTGGGTAAGAATGCGGCTTAGATTCGAGTAAAGACGGTATTTTAAAAAACACGGAGAAAAAAAAATCGAATCATAAGAGAAAATTTCATTGAATAGAGAATGCACTTCGCTATTTGGCTTTTTTCGAAGAAAATCGTAAAATGTTCTTGGTTCCTGGAAAAAGTTCGCAAAATAGAGAAATTCGTAAAATGGAGGTCCGACTGTATAGTATACTTTCTTTTAGCTCACTACACCTACGCCACTGGGTGGACCGCAACACCTTGAAAAAAAATGAGAAGTAGCCCGTACCCTGGAAAAGTCTGCCCACGCCTGCTCTACATGATCCCAATCCCTGCAGTAACTACTTATGGTTCAGAAATCTGAGCTATGACCAAGAAGGAGGAAAAGATTTTGGAAGCTTTTAAATACAAAGTCATTAGAAGTGCTTTCAGAGGAATTCAGGAAAATGGTATCTGATGTAGAAGATGCAAAAAAGTGAATTACACCAAATGTTCAAAGAGCTAGAAGTTGTTCAATGCATTAAAATAAGCCACCTAAATTGGTATGAGCCTGTTATCCATTACAATGGCAGTAAAATTCTCAAAGAATTATTTTTTTGGTTGGACCATGTAATATGCGAAGAGGGAGACCTAGACTTCAATGATGGATACATGCAGTAGAGGATTGTTTGATCCTTAAAACTAAGAATTAGAGGAATTTGGCTGGAAGAAGAGCAAATGATGATATGGTATGACATGGACTGCCATGATAAGAAATATAAAAATTAGCATAATTTAGTTACAACACAAGCAAATAATTTAAATTAAGGAACTGTAAATTTAAAGATAACAGAGCAAATTTCTACAAATATATTTTAATGCACCAAAAAAAAAAAAAAAACTACTTAAAAAAATTATGATTGGGATAAGTATAGAGTTATATAAAAATATATATATATATAAACAAGTATGAGTTCACTTACAATGAGAATGTTTTGTTTGAAGAGTCATACTGCCATTAGATGCAGAATCTAATAAAATTAAAAAGAAACATTATTTAAAAAAAAAAGTAATTTACTCAATAACAAACCAAAATCAAGATTCCACAATTCATTGGAAAATATATACCTTTTTCTAATGTAGATAAAAACTCTTTATTTCCCATAAGTTCTCTTACGAACTCTTCATTTTGTAAAAAAAGAGCAATTCGTTCATCTTCTAAATATCGAGCCAGTTCTGGATCTTCAGCACCAATTGTATTTCTTCGTTGACGTTCATTTTCCAGCATTCGTTTTTGGAGCATAACAGTACTCAAAGTCATGAACTACAATCATTAATATAATATAAAAATAAACACAATAATAACAACAACAAAAAAATACATAACAAAACAAATTTTAAAAAAAACAACTAAAAAGGACTTTTAAATTTTGAGTAATTTTATGGGATAAAAAGATATGAACTATTACAAAATCATTCTTTGTAATTCTAAGTTGGAAAAAAAAAGGAAAATGTTGAGCAATTTTATACATGTAAATTAACAGGAAATATGTTATCAAAATATTATTTTGAAGTTATTAGAGCTTAATTTTAAAATAACGGTAGCAGAAAATTTGAAATATATATATATATATACAGATAACTATATTTCTACAGCTAATAAAAAAAATATTTTTTAAACATGTATGTATCTAATTACTTTACATATATTTAAATACTACAATTAAAAATAATATATAATATACTATAATTAATAAATAGTATATTTAAATACTTTCAAAAGTTATTAGAAATGGATAAAAGAAACTGGTAGCATGAATTTTTCTGTCTTCGATTCTAAACTATAGATGATTTTCAATGGCATTAACATTGGAAAAAAAGTGTGACTTAGATTTGAATAAACACAGTAAGTTTTATATTTTATACAGAAACCCTTTAGATATGCCAGAAACAAAAAATGTTATGCAGGTTTCATACTTTATTAGAATGAAATGGGTTTTTAAAATTTTTTACAGATATAGCTGATATAATTAGTAACGATTTTTAAACTTTGAATAAATCATGTACAATGTCTATGTCTTCTGTCATGAAACTATTTCTAATTTTTATCCTTTACACTCTTTTTTTTTGTAAAAAACAAGAATGTTAAACTTTAACTTTTTATTTTATTTTGAAACATTGACTAACTACCTATACAAAAAGCTCAGCAAAAAATTTAAAAAATAAATAAAAGTGAAAAAAGACTATATAATGAGAATTTTAAAATCTTGAAAAATACATCAAACAAAATTACATAATATTACTAGTACGAAGTAAAGCAAAATTTTTATATTAATTCTTAAGTTAAAATGTGTTTTTATTAATAAAAATGAGTAATTAAGTATTGTATTCTATTTTCTTTATATATATATTTATAAAGAAATACATACACACACACTGAGTGGACAAATTATTCTGACCATTTGATACTTATATGGAGATTGGCCATAACTTCACAATGTTACTGCTAGAAGGCAAGATAGTGGTTAAAAGGGAATGCAGGAATAATGAAGTATCAAATGTACTGTTGCAAAGAAATGGAGAAAAACATGATTTAGTTGTGTTTGAATGAAATGTGTTCTTGTTCTTATGCCTCTATACTGTTGAAACATCGGAACTAGATTCAGCAAAATGGCAGTATTTGTGAAGCGTTTGAGAGCAGTTTTATTAGTGTTTATAAAGAGTGAATTACCAAGCAAAAAAAATGGCTCTCAATGTAAGACTTGTGGTTGGCACAGGCTATTGAATGCTTTTTGGAAAGGAGGATTAAAAAAAGTTGTCTAGTCCAACAGAAAAACAACTGTATGTCGAATTCCGGGGAATCTTTATTTTGGAACAACTGTGAACATATTTAAACTGTTCAGCGCACTTTATAATATACAAGGTATGAAGCCGATGACCTGTTCAAAAGCCTCTGTCAGCCTTGAATGAGACGCCTCCATTTTGTAAAGGAGCAGGAGGATTGGACAGCAGATGAATGGAAAAGAGTCCTGTGGTCTAATGAATCATTCTCAAATACACCATACAGATGGCAGGGTGCAAATACATAGAAAACAGAATGAAAGTTTGGATTTTACCTGCAATTCCACAACTCTTCCAGCTGGTGATGGCAATATTAAGATTTGGGGGTTGTTTTCTTAGCATTGGATAGGCTCTTTGATTCATATTGAAGTACATCTGAATAGCCAAGAGTACTTAAGTGTTATCTCAGATCAAGTAGTACATCTTTTTATGTTAATGGTATATCCTGTCAGGGATGGATACTTTTAGCAGGACAATGCTCCTTGTTACACAGCTGGCCTTGTCCACAGATGGTCTGAAGAGCATGAGAGATACTTAGTTGGCCAGCAGAATCACCAGATCTACCTCAATCCAATTGACAACCTATGAGATATCAAATGAGGCATCAGGCAACTGGATCCAGTACCATCCAATCTGTAGACACTGAGTGCATCTCATCAAATATAGTCTCAGGTCCTCATTTAGTCAATGCCAAGAAGACTCCAAGCAGTATTAAGGACAAAAGGTGGTCAATCATTATATTGTGGAGGTTATAATAATTTGGTCTCTCAGTGTATATTAACACTTTGCAATTTTTGATTTAACATGTTTAGTAAAAAAAAGTGAAAAGTTACTTTTCTCAATAAACAAATATATGTATACATATAAAGTATTTTCAAAATTTTTAATTCTCTGCAAATTCCTCAATTTAAAGAGAATATACACTAACATAGTATAGTTTCAAATTCAGTTAAAATGTAGAAAAGGGTGTTCTTTAGCAAAGTTGGGAATTTTTTTGGGAATTGTTCAGATAGCAAATAACAAATTTCAGTGGTTTAAAAAGTATTGGAATTGAGTGAAATAATGAAGCATTTTAACTTCATGAAATAAGAACAATATCATTTCCAAAAAACAAAGGCTTACTTTTTCTTAGAATTCTAATTCTTCTGAGGAAAAATAAATCTTTTTAAAAACATCAAGAAAAATGCAATACTGCTCATTTGCATTGTGGTTTTTGTGCTTTCTTTTTCCATATGAACTCAGAAAGTTCATCTCATATGAAGTGATGTAGTTTCAGTTTTATTCAAGGAGCTTACACTTTCATCTTAAAAAGAAATGAAATCACAGTTGGGTTTTCCAACCCACATATTCATTATCTTAACACAATTTGCTTTCGCCAAACCAACTATTCTTCCTCGCTTGTTTTTTAAAAAATGGTTTTTTTTTGTTTTTTTCTTGCAATATTTCTAAATGAATTCATCAGTTGAAACATTTTAAATCAGATTCATGTTGTTTTTACAAATGGAACATTTGATATTTTTGAAAACATATCTTTCTGGCAATGCATCATTGTATCACAGGAATTACTCATTTGTGCTCTCCCCCCCCAAAAAAGTAAATCACATTTCTTAGACATATTGCTAAGAAAAATTAATTAAAGGCAAAATTTAAAAAAAAAAAAAGGTTGCATAAATCTGCAATAAAATATTCAATGAATATCAAAACTGAAATCTTAACTAAGTTTTTAAACAAAAACAGTGCTATGCTTATTCTATAGAAGTAGTTTGTCTCTTTAAATACATTAACTGATTTTAAATAATGAATAACAATCAAGAACAAAGAACATATGATCTTATTGGAATAATTCTGTATTTCAATATGTATTAGGGTTACCAAAACAAACAATCTGCCACAATGAAATGATTATTGTCCCATGTAAACTAAAAAACATTGCCAAACTGAAAGGGCATCTTATTCTACACTTTCAAACATCAATTCACAAATCATCCTCTAAATGTATCAAATTTAAGAAACTAGTTTTATAGTTGTTTGCTGGAAACACATAGACTGGAAATGACAGAATGATGCATATTTAAATTTATAAACACTGATATTTACGTATTATACCATAGATAATTTTTGCTAAATCCAAGATATTGCACGATAAATGTTTTTTTTTTGTATGCAAGAACAAATGCATACATGAAACATGCATGGGAACAGTTTTTCACTATGGGCTACATCTTTTCATTCGACGCATTGGACAATGGTATAACACACAAGTACTTAAATATTTAACAATAAATAGTTCAAATACATACTTATTAACTGATTAAAAATGTGCAGCAACTCAGATAATCATTTAAGAAAATGCTAAAATCTTTTGAAATGTTTAATTATAAAAATTATTAATAAATATGATTCATTATTGATTTTTAAGTGCACAATATTTTTAAAAATATAACAAAAGACAATATTCTAATTTGAATCTTCCCACAGAATATTAGCATAATAGTTCCTCAATACACTGGGCAAATTCAAGGAACATATTTTTACAATTATAATTTTGGCACAAGAATACCACAAGAAAACAAAACCTATTCCTTTGAAAATATAACAAAAATTTAAGATTTCACTTCACCTTTCCTCTTCTACTTTTTTGTTGATGATGATCTTCTAGTCGTAAAAATGATGATGGTAATGGACCTACTAGAGGAGGATTCCATTTTTTTTTAGGTTGTGATGTAGCAGTTTCCACCTTTGTATTATTCACTTCATTTTTTTGTGGTGGTGCTATCTTAGGTACAACCATAGGAAGTTGTTGAGCAGGTGTTGACTTTTGATTTAACAGCTGGGTGTGGCGCATCAAAGATGGGGAAACACCACTAGCTTTACGTCCCAACTGAACAGCAGCTAATCTTCCAGGACTATGGGCATATGGCACTGCTTGGTGATAAGATGGTGGAGGAGTTGCTGGCGAGTAACTGGGTGGAAGCTCATCGTTTTCCGTGGCATCCAGCTCTGCACGGAGTCGTTCATTTTCGTTATCTGTTTGCATTGCTAATAACTGATCGATAGTTGAATCAACAGCCCCATTGTTTGCCCGTAACACAACTTCAATGACATCTTCATCCATATCTGGAAACATGGTTTTGAAGTCTGTCATTGCTTGATGAAATTCTAGTTGTGTAACTGCAGGTTTAGACCTTTCATTTTGCTTTGTAGGCTGAAGTTGTGGTTGTTGACCAACTGCTGCCATTTTTATTCTTATTGAAATTGTTAGGTAATTTTCAGTATAATTTTTGACAACTCAATCCTACAATAAAAGGAAAATCAAAATAAATTTTCATAAATGGGAGGGAAATATTGAAAAATTCATTTCTCTTTTTTTTCATTAATTTCTTTTATTGATCACATTTTAGACAAATATACATAATAAAAGCAAATACTTTAAAATTACACGTAAGTGAATTTTAATGTAAGAATAATAATTACCAATAAAACATTGAGAAATCTTTTACTTGATCACATTTTAAACAATCTTTTTTAAAATTGATTTTTAAAAAATCAAATCTATGTCATATTGATCAAAATATTCATTTCATTTTAATGAACAATTTTTTCAAATTTAAAATAAAATAAGATTTGAATAGTAAACATAAGCAACTGAAATAATGTACTAAAGTCTCATGAAAGAATCTCATAAACCTGTTTAAAAGAATTTAATATTTTACACAATATTGGTATTTTAAATTACTAATACATTTAAAGAAAAGAAAACAGATATATTAAATTTTCATTTAAAAAATAAATGCTTAAAATATTTATAATATTATAAACAAAGTACTTCATTTTAATGTTTCTAAAATTTTACAAAAGTGGCATAATCCTTTTCTCTTTAAATCTTTTTAATAAGTAGAGCATACGGAAGCTTCAATCAATACAAATAACAATCAAAGATTGTATTTACAGCCTTAAAATATTAAATACATAAAAAAATAAAACATTAATCATTTGAAAAGAAATAATACAATGTATCTAAAAGTAAAGAAACAAACTTAAGCTCTTAAATGTGGAAAATTATAATAAACATATTTCTAAAAACAGTAAAAAGTCGAAAGAACAGGAAAAAAAAATTGGAATATTTAAAAGCTGTGAAAGTATTCTTCAAGGCAGATGTCCACAAGAAGGAATTTTTTTGAACATCAATAGTTTCTCATCGTTGTTTTACCTTCAAGTGTCAAAATATCTAAATTGAATTTTATAAACAAGAATTGCATCAAACATACAATATCAAACCAGCACCAAAATTTATGTAAGTTTGTGCGAGAAAAATTAAATGAGCTTATTACTTAAATAACATGATGCCATTCATAAACAACTGTAGTTATTTTTATTACTTTTTTTTCCAAATATGCTCGTGAATTGGAAATATTAACATGAAGACTGCAATCGTTTCAAACAATAAATGTTAAGAAACGAAATATAAATATGTTGACAATGTTAAATCGCAAGCAAGAATGTTTCAAAAAAACAGAATGACAAGAGAAAAATATTACCAATTCATATCAACATAAAACCGAGCTCGAGAAAAAACAGAACAAATTGAATTAAGTCACTTGATCGAGCTGAGTAATTTTATTCCTGAGCAAGATCAGTATTTCGCAAGGAGAGAAATGATGTTACCAAAACTAAAAATTCTCTACAGAAGTAGAATCAAGACTATAACTTAAATAAATATAAAAGAGAAGTATTAATTTAATTATTTAACAGTTTTTAATCTAATTATAATTTTTTTGCATACAAAAGTTAGGGCATGATGCAAAAATATTTTGGAATTTCCTCAGTTTTAAAAGAATTTCATGAAGAGATTTCAAAATAGTCAAATAATTATTAAAATTTCATTACATTTTGGAAATCTTACCATCTGAGATCAATGCTTTTACACTAAACAGAGAAATTTTGAAATAAATGATTTAGGTAATATATTAAAAAAATTATTTAAAATTGGAATGAAAAATGTTCCAAGAAGTCACTCATGTTACAGTTTCTCTAATTTCTTTTAGAAACGACATCAAAAAAATTTATTTTTTGTAATAAAAAAAAAACCATTTTTTTTTGAAAATGACATATTTTACTAAATTATTTTAAATTACTTACAACTGAAATGAAAATATCAGTTTCCGTTTTTCTTGTAAGATACATTCTTTCTAAAAAGTCTATCAGTGGCCGTAATGGCATCGACCTGGTGAAAGATGGTTTTCTTTCAAATTTCGTGTCCCTGAGCTGGCATTCTCTACAAAGAGGCTGAGTACAAAAAAACCATTTGGCGCCCATAAATTTTTTACAAGTTGTAACGCATGTTTATTCAATGCCTGACATTCTTTTTGCTAAAACATTAATTACTTCAGAAAAATTTTAAAAAATTTTCGATGCTTCATATAGCGAATGCACACATGCTTGATCGAAGTTATTCCTTCAATAATTTTAATTTGCTGAAAGAGTGCTCACACACACACACACACACACACACAACACACACACACACACACACACACACACACACACAACACAACACACAGCACTTGCTATAGTAGCTGGCAACGTAAGGAAAAGTTTTAACACATTTTATTTATTGTTTAGTACGTATTACAGAATGTCTTGTATGTAATTTACATTCTTTTCAGTCAAAATTAAAACCCGTAGGAAACCATTTTCCTGGATTAGGTTTTAATCTACATTTACAGAGTTTTTGGAATATTTTTCTAAATCATGTTTTTCTGAGGTTTTTGCATCAGTATTTAATTTGAATTCAGAAATAATATATTTGAATTAAAAATATCTAAATTTCTCTCTCTACTGAGTTTTCTATAACTTCACTTCTATTTTGAAATGTAAGCTTTTTCGAATTAATATTCCGGAAAATTTTCCTGAAAAACTCAAATTACATGCGAGCGTTTATGCTTCGATTGAACATGTGTTAAATTTTTTCTGATTATGTGTTTATTAACTCTCCGCCCTCCGAAATTCGGCACCACGCCAATAGGAGGAGTTTGAGCCCCGGAAGGTTTAACGTGCATCAACCCCACAAAGTAGCAGGTCTTCAATGGGACTAGTGCTCGAACTCATGACACACCACCCTAGAATCAGCGGCCATGATCCCTAGACAATCTTGCCCTCTCTTAAATTTCGGTTTTCAGTTTTAATTTTATTGACAAATTAAAAGCCGTCAAGAGACCATTATTTTTGATTGAAAAGGTTTATTGATAGTGTTAGTTTTATGGAATATTGTGTAAACCATTACTAAACATAAAATAAATCACATTTCTATTGAATTCAATAAACTTTTAGCTTCGGATACCCCGCTGTATTATCTTTTTACTTACATCAATAAATTCTTCTAGGGTATTACAAGTTTTTTTCAAATTGTGTGTACACAGCTTTAAAGTACCTATTATGGCTTCTTCCCAACGAGTGTCTTATAATGGTTTAAGAGTAATGTTTAAATGTTTTTGCAGAATTTCCATCTTTTTGTGGATGCAAAATATAAGCAATATAAACTTTGCAATATCCCCCAAAACTTTTACAATGTATACTGCTGGAAGCGACATCGCAAATTAATAAATTAAGAATGTGGTAGGCAAGGAACATAAATTGAATGATGGCTTGAAGGAATTATTCTAAATTGTGCTCCTTTATAGTTCGCTTCCATGTTTCTACCGTTGTCGTTTGCCTTGCTTCCTACAATTCATAATAAATAAATAAAGCTGATTTTTTCCTAGCAGAGATTTGCTAGTACTTCTCCAGTCACATCAGTTATTTCAAGAAACCTTATAAATGACTCATTTATTGTTACTATTTTCTATTACAAATTTACATACCTAAAAAGGACTGAATTTTATTCCTTATGAGAAATTTATCAGGAGTACAATCCATTTGAATACTGCATTATGTGGCTACTTTTATACCTGTCTTTAATTTTTCTAAGTACTTCATCTCCTAAAGCAGATTATATTGTAATTTAAACTTAAGAAATTTCCGTTTTTAAGCGTTTCTATTATTTCATGGCGGTTCCTCTAAGTAGAAGATTATTACATGCTAGAAATAGAATCCCGTCTACAATTCTTTGAAATAGTAGTTTAAATCGTTCCATTTCCTTATTTTGCACACCACACAAGAACCACTATAAATAAATGACTTAATTCATCTTAAATTTTGAAATAATTGATCCTGACATCGAATGTGAATGTGAGCCCATGAAATGTGAGAAAGACAGCTGGAAATCGGATTACGGTTCTTCAAAGGTAGCCCCAAACAACTGATGACTGACTGGCATGGATAAGGAATAATTCATTATGGACTGTTAAAGACTTAGAAAAGGTAATATTTGGTGATGAAAGTTGTTTTTTTTTGTTTTTCAGATAACAAAAAAAATGCATATAAAGAATTTAGCCCTGAGTGTCTCCCTCAATGAAGCGTCCGATGGAAGGGGTAAGGGGATGCATGTATTCTCGTGTTGTTGGAAGACTTCACATCGGGAGAAGAACACGGAAAACAAGGGAATACTACAGAATAATAAAGAATAAACTGCTACCAAAACAGCGGGGGATCTTTCTGGAGATCAGTCACGGATTCTTTAGGACAATAACGCTAAATGGGACGGCGCAAATGTAGTCCAGAAATGGTTCGAAGACAATACTGTGAATTTTGAATGAGCTGATCAGACGACATACTCCATATCTTAGTCCTATAAAGAAGCTACGGCACAAAATTGGTTATGATATTTCGAAGAAAAAAAGCTTCAATCAAACTTGAGTTAATTGAAGCAAAAATTTGGCATAAAATGAGTATGTTCAAGACTTTTGCCACCACTGTATGTTCTTCTCTTCTTTTGGAAAATGGTATAGAACAAAAACAAAATACCTTGTTTTGCGTTTTTGAATAAGAGTAAAAATTAAGATTTAATTAAAGATTTATATTTACTATTCGAGTTTTAACTCCACTATTTATGCCTACCATATTTGCACCATTGTCATATCCTTGCCCACGACAGTTCTGAATATCTTTGCATTGGTCGAATATTCTCCAGTCATTTCAGTGACAGCAAAAAATCAAATCAAATTTTCTTCAATACTTCCAGTTGATGTACTACAATATCTTAAGATGATCGACATTTGTTAAATTCTACTACAGTCTCTAGTGCATTCGAGTAAAAAAGAATAATATTTTGCCTCTTTAATCCTATCATTCTCTTCACTGGTAATTGTATTTGACATGATTGTGATCAATTCATTTTGAATATCGTGGCTTTGATAATGGTTAGCAACTGTGACGTATTGGAACGATAAAACACAGTCAGGCTAGAGATAGATATACAAATTTAATTACATCAAAATCAAACACACCATC